>JANHGB010013976.1:0-18214 GCA_026283785.1 Coracopsis vasa | reverse complement strand
GGTATTAGAGAATCATAGAATGGTTTGGGTTGGAAATGACCTTAAGCTCATCCAGTTTCAACCTTCTGCCATGGGCAGGGACACCTCACACTAGCCCTGTCCAACCTGGCCTTGAGCTCTGCCAGGGATTGAGGCATTTACCACTTCTTCGGGTAATCTGTGCCTGCTCAAATCAACGTTTAATTCATCACAATAATAAATCATTGTACTCTTGATAGTGTTTCTGTGATAGGCTTCACGGCTGACATTTCTTGCTTGTGGTAGGCCTGTTTTGTATGTCGATAGTAGATAAGACCCAATTTGATTCCTGAGTATGCAAAAACATGTGTGAAAGTGCCTCTGGACAGTTTATCCTGCTCAGATCACACACTTTAGGTGGAAGCTTTGAAGCAGGAAGAAATTAGTTGTCTTTGGAGATGATAAAACATAAACTAGATGATGCCTTGAGCAAGCCCCTGGAAACATGTAGTTGGCTTTGACCTGGGGCTCAAGCTGCAGACGTTTCTTTCAAACTAAATTACTCTGTGGTTCTCACTTGCTTAGTGGGAAGTTGTAAAGGGATAGATGGTGTAGATTGTAGTGGCCTTTGCAGCAGGAATATTTGATGTTCTCTGTAATACTGGTGAATACTCTAAACCCTGAGTTTGCTTCCCATGAGCCTAGGAATAGTTACCATACAGTAACAGTTCCTGGTATCTCATAGCATAAACAGGATCTCAGTGAAAGGCTCATTATCCTGTTCTGTCCTTTTCTTGTGCTTGCACTGTTACTGTGAGATGTTTACCTCCCCTTTGGGCAAATGTAGAGATGCCCTTCACTTGAAGTGCTTTGTCTGTCATTATGAGTCTAACTCAACAGCTTGCACTACCACAGTAGGATCTGGGGGGTTGGACGACTGTATGATGTCTCTGACACGGGCACTTTTCATTGCAGATGTTCCTTCCAGCTTCTCCCCTTACGTTGAATTCAAGGAGAAAACTCAGCAGTGGAAATTGCTTGGTGAGTATTTCGTGTTCTGTGATTTCTACTCTAGTAAAGGTTTGTTCTCTTCAGGACTTTACTTTCCAGACAGATCTGTTAATTCATGGGTTAGACCTTTTCCTTTAGCTGAGCACAGATGTGTTTTGGATTTGAGGTTTTCTCAAGATGTTAGTATGAGCAACAGATAGAGAAGTAGTGAGCAAAGGCACTGGACTGTATTTCTTTATGTTACTGACCTAACAGTAACACCCTTCAAATCTGAACACCTTCATGTTTTCCTTTTGTAGAGCATCCCTTCTGGTTGTTCTGAGTAATTATTAATTCTTACAAATGAATTAAGCTTCTCTGTGGAGCAAACTTACACTGTTCTCATTCTTAAAAACAGAAACTAAAAGGCAAATGGATAATCAGTGTGCCCAGACTCATACTGACTGAATTACAGATGGCTTGTGGTTGTGTTTGTTCATTTAGCTACTAGCAGAGTTTTCCATTCTTAACTATAACAATTCTAGCAATCACATTTATAGGTTTCAAGTGGCAGAGATTTGGAGTCAGGAAGCAATTCCTCTGGTCCCTGTCACAGTTTGTGGTGGAGGTTATGTACGAATGTATTTCTGCTCCTGGACTCAGTGACTGGAATTATTTGGAGAGAAGGAACCATCTGCAAGTATTAGGTGGCTGTGACTCAAACAGTGTTTTGCCCACTATGCAGGGAGTTGAAACAGGGTCCTTTGTACCAACACGGGAGAATAACAGGGTTTAGCACTTTTGTACACCCTGGATGTCTTCGGGTATTGAAATTGGAGCATCTGTGGTGTGGGAAATGCCTTGTAACTGGTGAGGCATAGAGAGGGGAAAGCAGTAAGAGGCAGCTTGGGAAGTACAAGCACCTGGCTTTATAACAAATAAAGGACTTATGTTTCCTATTTCCCCTGATTTCTTGGACTAGGTACATGCCAAGATCATGAGAAGGAGTTGGCAGCACTGTTTCAGCTCTGGTTGGAGACCAAAGACCAGACTTTTTTCAAAGTGAGTCAGAAACATTATCACCTTCCCCAGCACAAAACCTGACAGGGTTATATCCAACACTGACATTTCTCTGCTTTCTGATAGGAAAATGAAGACAGCTCAGATGCCACCATGCCAGTTCCCAGAGTGTAAGTAACTAATACTGCTTGGCAGCTTCTGCAGTGTGTGCTGCAGCTGTGAAGTTTGGTCCTTGCTCCTCTGGATCTGAAGGGCTGGTTGCTTAAAGTGATTTCACATCATGGAGCAGGAGGGAACTTGAGAGTGTGATGTTATAAATGCAGTAACTTCACAAAATCAACTGGTTTTCTCCAGGTTTGCATATATTATCAGAGCAAGCCTATAATCTAACTTATGTCCTGATGAGGAGAGTATTTCCAGTCCTGGCTTACCTTCAGGTAGTGCATAGAGCACATTTTAAGATCTCTTATTTATATTATCATTAATGCTTTCAGAAATTGATCAGAAGGATTTGCAGAAAGCATGAGGTGCCTCATCCTTTGGGATGTTCTTTGGGACTGTTGTTGCTCAGAACTGATGGTGACCTTTGTTTCAGAAGGACTGACTACGTAGTCCGCCCTAGCACTGGAGAGGAGAAACGTGTGTTTCAGGAGCAGGTAGGAAGAAAATCCTCTTGATTTTAAATGCACATGTGGAAACAACTGGCCACCAAAGAGAATTTATATGGGATGGCAGTTTTATACTGTACACAAACTTCAAAACCATCTGTATTTCCAATGAGTACTGGGCAAAATTCATTTAAATGGGTAGTGCCAACCTTTCTATCTCCTATTCTATCCCCCAGCGTATGAGGATGACTTGTCACTAGAACTCTTGAGCACTTAGGAGTACAAGCAGAAGACAAGCAGCCATAAGTGCACCCAAGCACTTTGTTATCTTCTATATCTTAGTGGATGCAAGTTGGAAAAACCTTGGAAATCTCTTTTACCACATTACAAGAGGAAGAAGGGGCTTCTTGTTGCAGGGGGATGGGTGTTTGCTGGGCAGAAGGTGTATCTCTGGCACCTCCCCAGTCTGTGCAGCTGCTTAACAGTGAACCACATGTATTGCACCTGCACACTTTGGTTAGGTGGTGCTTTATCTTCTCATTGAAGTAGTCTGTGATCCACAATAAGTTTATGCAGTAGTGTTTGAGCCTTTAACTTTTAAAAAAGCTTTCTGTCTATTGTTTCTATTTCTATTATTTCTATAAGCTTTTTTTATTATCATTCTAAAGAATGATAATAACTGAAATATAAACGTGGCAGAAGCCTTAAGACTTTGCTCTTTATGTTTCCTGCTAAATCCAGTCCTCTTGTTCCCAAACACAGGAGCGTTACCGTTACAGCCAGCCCCACAAAGCTTTCACTTTCCGTATGCATGGCTTTGAGTCAGTTGTTGGTCCTGTGAAGGGGGTGTTTGACAAGGAAACCTCCTTAAACAAAGCCCGAGAGCATTCCCTCCTGCGCTCGGACAGACCAGCGTATGTCACCATCTTGTCCCTTGGTAAGGTGATGGCCAAGAGAAGGTGTTTCAAAATGAAAGAGGCTCCTTGACTCCCCAGATAATGAGTTTAGGAGTCTGCATTATAAAGGGAAACAGTGGGCAGAATGGGATGATATAAGTGAAGAAGAAATAAATTCTATGGAATAGAGGTGATGAAGTTCTTCCCTGTGAGGGTGGTGAGGCACTGGAATGGGTTGCACAAAGAAGTGGTGAATGCTCCATCCCTGGCAGTGTTCAAGGCCAGGTTTTGCAGAGCCTTGGGTGATATGGTCTAGTGTGAGGTGTCCCTGCCCATGGCAGGGGGTTGGGACTGAGTGATCGTAAGCTCCTTTCCAACCCAAACCATTCTATGATTCTGTGAAGTGCTGGGAACAGGAATAACTAGAAAAGAAAGCATCTGTATGCTGCTGTTGATCTGAGGGAAAATGAGAAGTGGAGAAGAGAGTCTCCAAGACTCAGTTAACTGGAAAACAACAAGTGCTGATTTCAGTTCCCTGAAGTCATTCTGAGATTCAGTTCCCAAATTCACCACTCCTAGCACAAAGCTGGCACAGTGGATGTACTTTAAAAAGGTCCTTTATAATCTCTGCTCATACCTCTGAGAAATCATGAGGGCTAGATGTTAGTGAGCAAGAGGGCACTGTGAGAGCAGGGATAAGAAAGCAATACCCAAATGTATCTGCTGAAGTACCTTAATGCAGCTGCAAGTTTTAAGCTCTGATTTTGTCTTTAGTTCGTGATGCTGCTGCTCGCCTTCCTAATGGAGAAGGAACTCGTGCTGAAATCTGTGAGCTGCTTAAAGATTCCCAGTTCTTAGCTCCTGATGTCACAAGTGCTCAAGTAAGTTGGTTTTTGTGTCTGACCTCAGACAAATTCTCCTTTAAATACACTGCACAGCCCCAGGCAGTGTTCAGTAGCTAAGGCTCGATGATTTTTGCTCTGCTTTGATTAGGAAAAGGGAGGTATGTACTGCTGCAAATCTGCACCAAATTCAGGATGATTAAAAAACAGCTAGAAAAGCCATACAATTAGCACTGTGCCATCAGCAACAGTTGATTTTCAGAGCTTTCAGCTTTGGTGGAAGCTCCATTTAACCCAAGGTGGCAAACAGCACCCTGTGCTGCTGCTCTCAGTCAGTTCTTCCTCAGTTGAGAACTGCTTGCAGCTTACTGAGCTTTTACTTTGCTATTTGTGACTTTTGGCTAGCCCAAGCAGAGACATAAGTCTGTGAATCCTGCACTTTCAGGTTAATACTGTTGTTAGTGGTGCTCTGGATCGATTACACTATGAGAAAGATCCCTGTGTGAAGTACGACATTGGACGCAAGTTGTGGATCTACCTGCACCGGGACAGGAGTGAGGAAGAGTTTGGTAAGTCCAATCTTCAAGAGCAGTGTGTCAGTTTGAAGTATTTCTAAGTAAAATGGTCCTCTGTACAATATATGTATATTCACAACTTCTTGTGTGTCTTATTTTCAGCCTTTTTTGGCTAATTTGACTTGATATTTTTACTCTGCACTATTGCATGACTGTGTGTGTTCAGTTTCTTGTCTGAAGATGAGCTAACATTTCTGAACTGGTCTCTCTTAAATCAGTTTGCTCATGTCCAGGAGCTCTAACCATTCATTTGGGTTTGCAGAACGGATCCACCAGGCTCAAGCTGCTGCAGCAAAGGCCAAGAAAGCTCTGCAGCAGAAGCCGAAACCTCCAGCTAAAATGGTAAATCAGGTTTGCACAGATGCTTTTGGGATTGGGAAGGAGATGCAGGCTTCATTTAATCCTTACATTCTGCACCCATAGTGGCTGGTGAAAATCACACATTTGAGTTATTGATTCATTATGGATGTGAATGTCAGTGTTGGTCTAGCACAAAGTGAAGAGGGAAAGAGGGAGCTTTGCTCCTCCAGCTCCCACTGCTATCCTCACTGATGTCAACAGAGAGGTCAAAGGAATTCATTTGTGCTCCTTATCTTAGGGATGGCCTTTCAGATCTCATTTTGAGGTTAATCTGTAGCAGAGTGTGTGAAACACGTTTTCTGCTCTCCCCCTTGCTGTGCTGAAGCTGTCAGGGTTTGGATGTCTTTTTGTTGGTTTTGATATCAAATATCAGTAAAGTAATTGCTGTTGGCAAATTAACCAAGGTGGAAATGTGCACTTTAGGAATGTTTGTCACAGCTGAGATGCACTTTTCCCTGAGAACAGGAGCAGCCAAACGCACCAGCCCACTTGCTGAGGGTGGCAGATGTGTGAGGTCAGGATATAGCACTGGGGCATCAGTCATAGCCATACAGAGCTCAACTTAAAGTGCTCAGCTCATTCAAACCCAGTTTTTGTAAGGACCTTCACTCTTGACATGGTTTCTTTACAGAAGTCCAGCAGCAAGGAGAGTTCAGTGAAAGCAGTCCCCAGCAGCACATCAGAGCCCAGCCAGCTGAGCCTGAGTGACTCCAGCATGCCACCAACTCCTGTGACTCCCGTAACACCAACTGCACCAGCATTACCAGCAACACCTATTTCACCCCCACCAGTGTCTGTGGTTAGCAAGAGCATATCCAGTGCTGCATCAGAGCCAGCAAAACCTAGCCAAAGGTATTTCTTCTGTCTCATACATCACTTGTGAATGTTGCTGCTCCTTTCTCAGTCATTTCTACTTCTTTGCTCACCTACTGGCTTTATCTTTCCCATAGTGTTCTTCTGGTATCATCCCCTACCATGCCACAGCTGGGGACATTGCTTTCCACAGCCCAGAGTTCACAGCCCGGGCCACAGGCACCTCCCACCCGGGTGGTCAGTCACACCACGTCCTCAGGACTGCCACAGGTCCGGGTGGTCACTGCCCAGTCCAGCCTCCCAGCCGTGTCTCAGCAAGCCCCAGTGGTAACCCAGCAGCAGCAGCCTACATCAGTGCCTCAAATCCGTGTTCCAGCTACAGCCACACAAACCAAAGTGCTCCCTCAGGTGAGTTTGGCTGCATGGAAGTGGTGAGTAAGTCTGACTCCTAATCTTGACTCCTTCTAGTGTTTTGATGTGGTGTTTTTCACTTGGAGTGAGCAGTACAGTAAAAAGTCCATAGAACTTGCAAGCTAAAGCACAATATAAAGAATAATTAGACTGTTAGTATTGTGTTAGTGCACTCACAGGCTGCCTCTGTGTCTTGCTGTAGGCGGTGATGACTCTCCCAGTGAAAACTCAAACCAGCCCAGTGCAGGTGCAAAGACCAGGAAGCTCCGTGACAGGCCAGACAGGCATCACTGTGACAGGACTGTCTGCAGCGGCCAGCCCTGCTGTCAAACCAGTAACCAGCTCTCCAGGCAGTTCTGCTACAAGCACGTCCTCCACCACTGTCATCCAGAATGTGGCTGGACAGAACATCATCAAGCAGGTGAGAGGGAGAGACAAGGAGTTTGGCTCTGCAACCAAGTTGTTTCCTGTTTGTCGTGACAGATGTGATAGCAGATGTGAAAAGATAAAGCTGTCGTGAGCCACAATGCTGTATGTATGATTTACCATGCAGATTTAGGTAGTTGTTGGTCTGGTGTATTAGAGCCTGTACAGTGTAGAGTACAGATGCCTCCTGGTTTTGGCTGGGATATTGTTACTATTCCTCCTAATAGCTAGTGATTTGGCTTTAGTCTGAGGGTAAAGTCGATAACGTGTTATCAGTGAGTTAGTGCAGGTTCTTTAATGAACCATCTTCACATGTTGATCTGTCCTTCATCTTGTTTGGAAATGAAATCAGCTCCACTGTATTCCAGGTTGTATACGGTTTTGGGAATGCCATCTGATAGTCAACCAAAACTGTTTTCAGTAGCATACCTGAGTGCTGGCATCATTCTGCTTCAATTCTAATGGGAGCAGACACCATCCTATAGGGAAGTCCTATTTGGACTGCATCCTGGTTTGATACAGCCATTGCTCTGGTCTCTTCCAGGTGGCTATCACAGGACAGCTTGGCATGAAGACCCAGCCTGGAAGTGGCATCCCCCTCACAGCGACCAACTTTCGGATCCAGGGGAAGGATGTGTTGCGCCTCCCCCCATCCTCCATCACCACAGATGCCAAGGGCCAGACTGTGCTGCGGATCACCCCGGACATGATGGCCACGCTGGCCAAATCTCAAGTCACTACTGTCAAACTGACTCAGGACCTCTTCACAGCAGCTGCAGGAAGCAGCACCAGTGGGAAAGGCATCTCTGCAACCTTGCATGTGACGTCCAATCCTGTCCAGGCTGCTGATTCTCCAGCCAAGACGAGCACGGCCACTTCTGCTTCTTCCAGCCCAGCTGGAAGCACAGTGGTTAAAGTGACTCCTGACTTAAAGACTGCAGAGCCAACAAGCTCTGCTTTCCGACTGATGCCTGCGCTGGGCATGACTGTGGCAGATCAGAAGAGCAAAGCCATCACTACAGTGGCATCCACTGAGGCCAAGCCAGCTGCTACCATAAGAATCGTGCAGGGGCTGGGGGTGATGCCCCAAAAAGCTGGGCAGACTATTACTGTAGCTACTCACACTAAGCAAGCACCCTCCTCCTCAGCAGTGAGCGTGCCTGGCACAGTCCATACCTCAGCTGTCTCTTTACCAACCATGAGTGCCACAGTGTCCAAAGCAGTTGCTGTGGCCTCGGGAGCTGCTGGGACTCCCATAACCATAGGCACAGGAGCCACTGCTGTGCGGCAAGTACCCGTCAGCACCACAGTAGTGTCTACATCCCAGGCAGTAAGTAATGCTAACCTTTTTTATGGAGGTGGGTGAGAAAGGGCAATGCTGAAATATACTGGTGGTTTGGGTCTGAAAACCATCCACAAGGTACTGGGGAAGCTGGGTTTAGTAGCTAGTTTTGTGGTGGTGGAATTACAGCTAAATGCTGAATGACCAGGAAACAGCTATGTCTTCCCTCTGAAATAAGCTTTGCTTATCCATACCTTGTGCAGCTCAGCCTTGCACCTCTGAAATCATTTCCCTTGGAATGGTGCCAGAACTAGAAGTGCTTGTTACTTAACTTCTTTTTACCAATTTTCCCATTTAATGCCATTTTAATGCCCAGAGCAGAAGGCACCATAAATTGTATGATGAAAGCTGCATTACGATAGCTTCCTAAGGGTAAAAGTCATGGATACAGTAATCCTTGCCAGAGAAATACAGTGTGCCAAGATGCTGCAGGTTTTCAGGGCTGTGAAGATGGAGGTGAATTACAATGAGCCTGAAATGGAGCACAGATTCCCTCAGCAAAGCTGCTCTTGGTTTCTACTCCCAGGGCTCCTAAAAAGCAAGCTGAGCAGTAATTGGATGTTGTCAAGCAGTTTCTCTCCTAAACATCCCATGGCTCCTCATGTGTTCTTCAACTTCTCTAGGGGAAGCTACCAGCACGAATAACAGTGCCTCTGTCAGTCATCAGCCAGCCAGTGAAAGGCAAGAGCGTGGTGACTGCCCCCATCATCAAGGGCAACCTCGGGGCCAAGTGAGTACTTTACATCTGGAAGTTTGGCTTTAGAAATAGGCCAGGGAAGGTCTGTGTTCAGGAGGTTCCTGGGGAATAGAAGGTGGAATAGACCTGCAGTCTGTTAATAGGTCCATTGGCTGCAATAACTGAAGGAATATGGTGTCTGGCTATGAGAACAGTCTTTGTTTAGGTGCCCTGAGACATACACTAGCAAATACACTGAAGGAAAATTGATCTTTGCCTTGAAACCAGCTATTAAATTAGTTCTGTGTGTTGGAGCAAGAATTGACCTGGTGACATACCTAAAAACACATGTAAACTGAAGCCATCTCTGCTAAAGAAACCAGGGATGTGTGAACTGCCTCAGTGAAAATCCCTCTGGCATTCAGATACTGAAGTCTTTTCCTTTATTCTTCCATAAATTCTGGTCATGTTTCCCTTAGCTAGTATTTGAAGGCAGAATTTTTCACACTTGGCTATTTCTGTGTTCCTTCAGAAGTGCTGTGGTCAAATCAGAGTAACCCAGTGATGTGTGTGGTGCAGAACTGGGGTATAATTCATGTGATAAAGTAATTAAAATAGTGATAAACTTGTCACTTGTTTATTGGCCAGTTTTGTGGGGAAAACACTGCTTAAAATCATTAATAAATCAAAGAAGTAACTTTCATCTCCTAGCAAGTGAAGAACAACTTGTGAATATGAAAGATCTACCCTGCTGTGCTGTTCACTAACCATTCCAAACTGTCCTTCCTTTAGCATCAGTGGCTTAGGAAGAAATATCATTCTGACTACGATGCCAGCAGGGACAAAACTGATTGCTGGGAACAAGCCCGTGAGTTTCCTGACTGCACAACAGCTCCAGCAGCTCCAGCAGCAAGGCCAGGCCACACAGGTAATGGCAGCTGGATTAAGGATTATTATTTGCTTTATTAGGATTTAGCATTTCCATGAGAATTTAACACTTTGACATGTGGTGTTCCATAGAAAGTACAGGTAGACAGCATTAGTGTCTGCATTAAGCATGTGCAGTGCATCATCTCCTTTACCTTCCCTCCATCCACATATGGTTTTTGAAGTGCTGATAGTATAATGAAAGTAAACCCAAATCTCCTGTCAGGAGATGTTCCCAACTGCTTGAAGGATTGCTTGTAGACATACTTTGGCTTCTGTGGATCACCATTTCTGGAAGAAACCACATCACTGCCTCAGTATCCATCTTAGTGTGTGGAAACTGAAGTGTTCTGTAATTCCAAAGAATTCATTGATTGCTGCTAGAAACAAGTGATAAGTGAGCTACCCAATGGATCCAAGTCCTTCTTTAGAAAACCTGTAAAAGCAGCTGACATGTAGGTTTTTATTCCAACTAGTTTTTAGGTCTTCAACTCTAATCCTGGTATCTCTTCCCACCATCCCACATGAACAGTGGATGGAGTGATCTCCCTGTGACATACTCTGTTCTTGATGTGTTTTGGTGTTTGGTCTTATTCATCGACGTAAACGTTTGCTGGCAGCAGAAGCAGATGATGTGCTTCAGAGCGTGACGTGAGTGCAGTGTCACTAGGTTGGTCTTGACATGAGTTGAGTTTTTCCCTTTCCATTTCAAACAGGTGCGAATTCAAACAGTTCCAGCCTCCCACCTCCAGCAGGGAACAGTGTCTGGCTCCACTAAAGCAGTTTCCACTGTGGTTGTGACAACAGCTCCATCTCCAAAACAGACCCAGGACCAGCTATGAACACTGGTTAGAAAACGGATCGCTGTCCAAGAGCTTCCCTGAGACCACTGTCACCCTCCATCCCACCACCCAAGACAACTTAACCACAGCCATGGCGAGGGATGGGACTGGATTCTGTCACGTTGCCTGCCTGGAGTCAGCATTGTGATGTCTAGGTAGCAATTCCACAGCAAGAGATGCTGTACCTACAGAACACAATGTTTCAGTTTGGATACATAAAGCCAAGTTCGGTGGCATTGATTGTTTAAGGAACATCTACCTTTCCTTTGGTCTCGTCCCATCCAAGGGGGTTTTTCTGAATAGCATTCCTGTGCATTCTGGGTTGTAGACAAAGCACAGGATCTTGGGCCTTCCTTAACCAGGGAAACGTGCTTGGAAGGGGTTAATCAGTGGCTTTTTAGATTCCTGAAGAAGATGCTCCTTTTGCTGGAGTCAATATAGGTGACTTAGGCTGGTGGCTGAGACACCAGTTTGTAACATAGCCTGGAAGTAGACCCCTAATGCATTCAGCGTCCTATTTATAGACTTTTTAAGTAGCTCTCTCCAATCCCTGAGCTCAAACTCCTTTTGAACAGATCCTGCTTCCATGTCAAAGGCAGGATGAGAGTCAAGACGGTTTATTGCTGTAATAGAGCGAGTAACCATGGGGAAGAGTGAGGAGTGGAGGAGATGGAGGAAGTCATGGGATGAGCAAGTCTGTCAGCAAATGCAGTGGAAAGGAAAATGTTCACCAGAAGGATCCTTCTTTACCTTTCTTCAACAAATAAACCCTTTTTCAGTCAAAAAAGACTGCAGCTGGTTATAAAAGTATGGCATATGCTTTCAGCTATACCCAGAGTGTAGTGTCTTGGACTCGGCAGGAATATTTTAACCCATGATCCTAGCCTTTAGTTTTGTTTTTACCTTTGCAGTTTTATCTCTATGTAAATTTGTTTGAATTTTGCACATCCCAGAGGTAAATTTGTGGCTGTTCTGATGGGTCCTTGAAGCTTTCTTGGAGTGAGATCAGAAGATGTGTTGGACCAGGAGAAGAATAAATGTGCAGAAAGCCTCATGGATCTCTCTGCCACCTCCTTTTGGTTTTGTACAGCTTGTTTTTGTGTACAATGATTGCCTGGCTTGCCAAGGGCTAATAGATTGTCCATCTTCTCTGTAAGATGGTTTTTAACCTGATTTCTCTTGTAGTCTTTTTTCTTTACCTGTGTGGTTTGCTCTGAATTATGTGTGATTGAATATAATCTATTGAAAGAACCCAGTCTTGGAGTTCAGCACTTTTCCAGTGCTGGGCTGAGGCTGTGTCCTACACAATATCTAACCTACTTCAGGGGTAGGTTTGAGGAAATGGGGTATTTCAGTAACAAAAGATGGAATAAGCAGAGCACATCAGTACACCATTTGAAAGCAAGCACTTGAATTATGGTTCAGACACCTCAGGAACAGCATTTGGAGTGAGCCTATCTGTCAGACTTTGTACCTTTTTCGTACATTGAACTATCAACTGAGGAGGCAGCAGAAGGGCTGTGGTTTGGGAGGGAAGTGGCAATGTTCTTAAGCCCTTTTAGTTGTGAAGTTAAAATAAGACATTAAAGAGATAACAAGTGACTTCCTGATCTGTGAAAGAGCCCCTCTGAATTCAAAACATAATGAAGGTAATCCCACTATGTTACTTCTGTTCATAACTAATAAAGTTCAAGTTCCTCAATATCCACACCTACCATTAAGTGCTGAAGGATGGCTACAGTGTGAAGCCCCTTAAATGTGAATTTGGCACTGGACACAGGAAGCTTTGACAGTATTAAGCTGAGAACAAGAAACCTGTATCTAATGCTGTGAGTTTAATGCATCTCAGATTGTTGCCACTGCTTGGAAGACTCCTGCAGTTCAGGACTCTTGCTAAGACTGGTTGTAAACCTCTGTTGCTGGATCACTTTGGCCTGTTCTCTTTGCTTTTGAAGGCTGTGATCCTTGGGAGAAGAGCATCAGTCACTGTGGGGGCTTCTTACTCCAAATGGCTCCATGCTGGATTAGATGGGATGTGTTTAGTCCCAATGTCCAAGAGCAAAGAAAACCCTGTTCTATGGCCCAGCTGCCACCCTCTGATGAGTTGCTTTCACTCAAGTTGAAAAATAACCCTTAAGCTACTACAGGTAAAGAGCTCTTGTGTTTAATAAGTAACCTTTAACTAGTACATGGCAGGCTGAAGGGCACAGAGGGGCTTGAGTTACTTGTTTGGTATATGCTGTGTCTGGATGAGGGAATATTTAAGCTCAGCTGTGTTCCAGGTGGAGTTTGCTCCGATGTCCTCGCTCTGGACACTGAAAGCTGTTGTGGAGTACTGCAGGGAGTGTGCATGCAGAGGAAGAAAGCCTAGAGACAGTATTGTACTGACATCCCCCATTCTCCAGCCTTACTAAACTCAAACTGAAGGGCATTTCAGGCTGATGCATCATTGCTGTTTACCTTTTGCAGTTACAAAGTGGAAGTGCAGCCTGTTTCCATCACAGTGTGAGGCTCCTTGGAGTTACCCAAGAGCCTCATTTCTCCAAACCCATGGGTTAGATGCTTATTTCCACCAAGAGAGTATCATGTAATCATTGCTTCTGACACAAGCTGCCACGGGCTATTTGAAGCCTTTCTAACCTTTGTTTTAACAGCTGCTCTGTTTCATTTAAATCAGGGGGGCAATCTGTGTTTATGTACCTTAGTAGGATGCCCTCATAACCCAGTGAACTCACCATGAGGTTACTAGAAGCATCCTTTTCAAAAGCAATAGCTACTCAGGCATCAACCTGCATACTTTTAACAGCTGATCTGCATTTTCCAAATGCCTTGGTGTAGTTTTTAGGTAAATACACAACCTTTCTTACTTACTCTTCACGTGGCAAACCTGAACCACGGAAACTAGAGCAAAGTCACCGTAGATTTGGCTTTTGTGCCTGCCTGACACGAGTTCTTGTAGGATGAATCACTCTCTGGATAGAAGCATCTCCTCCTGTGCACTATAAAAAGAATCCTGGATGAGTAGCTCAAATTTGGGCTTGTAATGATTTAATTCAGGGATGACACATCCTATGTCAGGTGACCCATTCGATGTGATTTAATCCATCTGAGCATGGATTAATCTTGTATATGGCATCCTGTGCTGAAGCCTCAAAACTGCTACGTCAGAGGTAAATCTTTTCAGAAGCAATGTGTTTCCTTACGTCTAAAAGCATCCAATTTGCTAAGCCTTCCATCCATATCCTCTAACATCACTTTTGCTCACTCTCCTCCAGGCTGCAAGACCTGGAGCAAAGTAACTCACCTCTCAGATCAAAGGGCCCTGAGGCCAAAATGTGCTGGTCTTTCAGAGCTCCAGGATCAGGTGGTTTTACACCACTGCAAGAAAGAGCAGAGTTAACAAGGACCTGCAAAGATGCTGGCATAGTTTGAAACTTGGTGAGTGACTTTAATGCCTTTTGGTTTCATTCTGAATGCATTTTGGGCAACGAGGAAGTATTTATCAGTTTGTGCTTGGGGAAACACTGGCTACTATGTACAAGACATACATGCAAAAATATGCTTCTAGATGTAGATAAATAGGATTGCTCAAACTGTTTGCACTGGGGACTTTAAAACTGCTTAAGCAAGTTGCTTGTGAACCTGTGGTGAGAACTGTTCCTGCATTCTCAGTTACACAGTGAAATTCGGGGCATGGGCTGACAGAAGCCCTTGAGTCACTGCAGCTTTAGGGATCTCCCTTTGCACTGCTTTGCTCCTCTAAGGGAGCAAGTTCAGTTTCACAGCTCCATGACAAGCAGTAAGTTGGTAAGCTGTTGCATTGAGGTTTGCTTTTAATGGTGTTCCTGTACCACAAGTGCACTCCCAACTTGGGTTTTAAATAGCTGTGATCAAGAGCCCCCAGTCACAGGGATGAGCCCTTTGTAATTAGAAAGCCAGGTTTGTGTTTGGCTAATAGGGAGCCACTGTTCTGGTTGATTCTTCAGAAGTGCTTTCTTCTCTCAGTAGTAGATGGGCTGCAAGGTGAGGCAGGGTTCCCAACATCTCCCTGCCATGCAGTGGGGGGGAATCAAGGGCTCTCCTTCATCCCATGGACACCCCTTCCTTACCCCACAAGCAACAAACGTCTGAGCTTCAGAGAACTGGTAGAAGAGCCTGGTATGTCAGAGCTTACCAATTGTTCATGGAGTGAGGGACAGCTTGGTTGGATGTTATGAAAACTCACACAAAGTAAGGACACCTTAATGCTACAACAGATTGTCTTGAGAGGAAGGGAGTCCCTGTACAGAGTGATCCCGCTTTTGGGGTGCAGAATGTACTAGAGCAGCTCTACAGGGCTGATATAGGCAGTGTTTCAGCCTGTCACCTCATCCCAAAGAGGACAAGCATTATCTAGAAGAGCACATACTGCTTCTCACCTCTCACATGTGTGAATCTGTGGGTGATTCCACAGCCAGTTTTCCTGCTTGAGGGTAAACACGTTACCAGCATGTGCAGTCTCACCAAACCCCACTAGAGGGATAGCTGGAAGAGCATCAAGCAATTTGTTATCTAAAAAGCAGCAGGAGCTGGACCATAAACCAGCAAAACCCCTCACTACATACCCCCATCCTTGTCCTTTGCACCACCACAGTGAGGGAAATAAGAGGAATAAGTGAAAAGTCAAAGCTGCATAGTTTCTGTTTGCTTGTTTTAAACAGCTGAGATGACACCAATGCAAAAGCTGAACCTCCATTTCCATGGAAAGGCAAGGGTCAGCTCTACTTGCTTGTAACAAACCACACAGAAATGGGCAATTCTGATGCCTCCCGAGCTAAATCATGGCCTAAGCTTATGCATTTGCAGCTCGTTAGACAGACAGGACCTTAACTGACTTGGAATCTTGGGTGTGCCCCAGTGTGCAGCCAGGTTTCAGAACACACAGTGCCACAAACCAGGCAAGCCAGCCTGTCCACCCTGCTGTACTTACAGTCTAGCTGGCAAACACTGCTGCTGATTCAGAGCTCACAAGAAGAGGTTCTCTGCTTTCCCAAGCCACAGACGAGCTCAAGAAAGAAACACAGCTAATGGTGTAGTAGTACAGTCACATCCTTTGCTTCATCTCATGCCCTTATCATCCACAGGATGGAGCTGGTCACTACTGTGTTGTTCTGGCCAGCTTGATCTCTTGTGCTCCCTGCCCAAGTCATGGTTTGGAAGCAGGACTCTCACCCCAGAGCTGTTGAGAGAAGCATTTGACATCAAAGGGGTAAATTCCCATCCAAAGTACCCAGTATTCCTTGACCAGCTCTCTGTAAGGGAGCACCACCTCTGCTCTGCCTCCAAGCAGCATGTGGCCAATCGAGGGCAGCTCACTGCACTTTTACACCTCCCTATTCTCCAAGGCCAGTAATTATTCTCCTTGCATTATACAGATGAAGGGGCTGAATCATGCCACGAGAGCTTCCCTGGGGCTCCAGAGCAGGAAGAGCAATCCCAGTGCAGATCCTCAGTGGAGCAGTACCCAGTGTTCACCTTTGGTGCCGTTTCAGTTGGAAACCACAGAGCTTCTGGGTGACGTTTTCCTCTCCTCCCACTGAATCAGCCTTTCTTTACCCTTTGGAATGCAAGGTAACAGGACACCCTGTGAGGCTTTATCTCTCTCCCCATCTCTTGTGCTGCTGCGGGAGTTGTCGGACCGGATTGAGCGTTTTAGCTGCAGACATAGGGTGGTTTCGGGGTTGTCTGGCAGGAATCTGGGTGGGAGGGCACAGTCGCTGAAACCTCAATGTAGGAGTCACACCGAGAAGCGAATCCTTGGGACACACAGCAGGGAGGAAAAGCCTTTGTCACCACTGAGTCTGAATCCGGCCCTTCGCTGCCGTGGGGATGGTGGGTGCTCCTTGGCTGAGCTAGGATTACTGGGAACTGCCTCCACCAGGAGACTTTTCCCTGCATCCCTTATGAAAGCAGCTACATTTTCCCTTCTTCCACGTGGATGGCATTCCCAAGGCTGGGAGCTGATGTGGAAGTACCCTGCCTGCTGGGACAGCGTTCCCTGCTCCTGCAGCTAATCCCTGTCTCCTCTGGGACTCTCTTGGGGGTCGAGGAAGTTTAGCTCTTGTGAGCTGCATACAAAGACCGACTTGGTTCTCAGGTTTCAGCTCTCTCCTTCCTCCTAAAGGCGTGTTAAACCTCCACTTGCAGCTCTCATAATGCCATTGTGGCCGCTCTGATACGAGGAGAAAACGTTAGGAGGAGGAGGTGACAGCTTCCATTGAATCAACTGATTCCAGTGGGGAGAAACAGAGGCTTCGTTGCTGACTGCTGCCACTGCACGTGGGTAAGTGCTTGATCTTTATGCTTCAGCTGCATCTTTCTTCATCTCAGCATCCTTCAGTCAGGCCACAGAGACACATGGAAGTGTCTTACCACAAAAGGACGTGGCAGACTGCTTATTGGGAGCTCTTGCTTTGATGGTTTGGGATGTATGGTGACCTGAAGTAAATCACTGTGCTTTGGCAGCAGAGAAGCAGGAATCCTGTCATTTAGGGCTCTAAACCAGCTGCCTCCCAGCTATAGAATAGTTTATATTTAGCATGTGTATTGCTTTCTTTTTTCCCCCACGGGGATTGCATCCCCTTGTTGAAAGAGCCACTTGGGTTAATGAATTAGTGTGTAAAATCATTCCAGTGGCTGGAATGACAGGAAAACCTGGGCATTCACAGCTCTGTGTGAAACCAGGAGCTGTGGACCTTTGCAAGAGCCTCCTTAGGCCTCAAAGAGTGAGTCTGCCCCTTGCCTTCATTAGCCACATCCCAGAGCAGATGTGTTTGCCTGGCAGAGACGAGTTTATTACGTTGAACAGGAGAAATACACAGAAGCAAAGTGCTCGGAGTGGCTGCTTTGTTCCTCAAATACGCTGTTTCACAGGGGTGATGAAGTCAGCTTGGAGCACCCACAGTCACCCAGGTAGGGAGTGGCTGTAAAAGCAGAGCTGGGCAGGGTTGGGCATCAGCAGCAGAGCCGAGAGCAGCTCCTGACATCAGCCAGCAGGGTAGTTTCAGCAGGCTGACTAACAAACACCTTTGGAAGGGGAATACCTGCAGTCCAGAGGTACTTCTGCTGTGTGAGCAGGGGGGATTCTGGTAGCTGCAGAGGGAACAGGGGAGGTGAAAGTATCTCTGTAAGAGCATAGACCTCAGGTTGTGGCTTTCCACCTAAAGAGAAACCAGCAGGAGCAGAGGCCTCTTGTTTCCCCAAACACCCACAAACCTGGGCTCTGCAGGAGGTGTTTCAGAGCCAAGGGAAACAAAGGTAACCCAGCATCTCTCCCTGTGGGGTGGGAATGGTGGGCAGCTCCTGTTGCGCCAGAACAGAGCTCTGGGGAATTCAGGTGTTCAGGTGTGGCAAGAAAACTCATTTCCAAGGCTGGATCAATGGGTGCAAAGAGGGATCAGCAGTGGGATGGGCAGGATTCAGATTGACAGGCATATTGCATGCAGATACAGACTGTCACATGTAAGCCAGGCATGGGAAGAGGCTTTCC
>JANHGB010013975.1:0-11954 GCA_026283785.1 Coracopsis vasa | reverse complement strand
GACGGCTCGGAGTGACACGGAGCAGAGACCCGGGGTAGGTGCGGGGGAGCGGTGCCGGGCAGGTTGTTCGCGGGGGGCTGGGGGGAGCTCCCCGCACAGCTCCGGTCCCTCCGCGCCCCTTGCAGCCTGGCCGCCAGCCTGACCTTCACCGGGTGCCGCTGGGGGCTGCGGAGGCTCCCCCGCTCCCTCCGGGGCCAGCGCCTCCGCTCCGCGGCGGGGACAGGGGCCCCTTTGTGCCGGAGCCGTGTTGAGCCGCTTCCCACTCTGAAACCGGAGCCGCGGGCGCTGGCAGCGCTGTGGTGGAGGGGGGTGAAGCGGCTTCCCAGGACCCCTGGGGGAAGGGGCCTCGCTGGGGGCCGTGCTCGGGGGTCCGTGAGCCGGGCTCAGCTCTGCCCTTGCTCGCTTTCTTCCCCTTGTCTGGCCGCCGACAGCGGTCTCTGTGTGCGGGAGGGGAGAGCAGGGTGTGGAGCAGGGGAAGGGGTGCTGCTTGCGGCCGTGTCAGCCAGGCCCTGGCAGGCTGCTGGGGTTACCGTGTCCTCTCCGGCCCAGGGCAGGAGAAAGCTGATAAACATGGAGGGTATTAGTGGGCCTGAACACTTAGTGCTTGAGGAGACAGTCTATGATTTGTCACTGTGTGCGGGAGGAGGGATCAACGATCTCTGCGAAGCTATCGATAAATGAAGTTAATATGGCCCAAACGTATTAACCAGTTTCACCACTTTCTGTGCCAACTATGTGTTCTTCGCTTGCTTCAGTTCTTCAGGCTTGCAGAAGGCTCAGAGCATGGTGGTGAGGGGGAGGTTAGCTGACCATCTCTTTATGCTTGCTCCTGGCCCTAGGATGTAGTCTGGGCTTCCTGTTCACTCTCCTTACCCAACTGGTGCTCGCTGTCTCCTGAAGCAGGAGATGAGCCCCTTTCCCCTTCAACTGCTGGTCTCATTCACACAGAGGAATTCCTGATACGAAGGTAATTGATTGCAGTACAGAACCCTGGCAGAGCCTCTCACTCCACCCTGGAATTCACATGTCACCAAGAAGTCCCTAAGCGTTGCGATGACTCAAGTGGCGCTGGGTGCGTAATGGGAGCAGAATGCACAACTGCAGCGTGTGGGCTAAAATGACAGGGTCCAGATAACTCCTTGCTTCAGGTGTGAGCTGGTCTCGGGGTGGAGCCTGAGTAGAGCTTCTCCCCATGCATTGCATAACTGCACACATTCTTTCGGGCAAGGATTCACCTTTCTGTGGAGTGTACAACGTGCTCTGGGTGAGCCGGAGTCTGTTCTGCTTTGACAGGGTTTTGTGTTATTAATAGTATTTCACTAGAAGTTCCCTAAAATACATACTAGATTGTTCTTTGATTTGCAGCTTGGAACAGAATGAATGTGTGCGCTGGATCAGCTGCTTGCTGCTCCCCTGTCCTGTGCTCGCTGTATTGTATTGCTTTATTGGCTTTCTGTTCTTTTTTTCTTCTGACCCATGAGTTTGAGCTTCCCTGGCTTGCCTGCACTTGTCCAAGTGAAGACTGTTTTCTGCTTCTCAGGCTGTATGAAGCAGTAAATTCAGTGTGTCAGCGATGTATAGGCCTGAGAACAACTGTCCACTTGGAACTCCATTCTTAAACGTCAGTGAGTGAATAAGGATTGTGTGTAACTGAAGTGTGCCAAAATGCTGCAGGTCCTTGGCAGATTCTGTGTGTAATCAAGTCATAAAAGCCTGAAAATCTTATGGACCCAAATTAACTTATTTGCAGTACAATGGTGCTTTTAGTCATTATAGGTTATTATGGATTATACAAGAGCTAGCCTGTATCTGCTGGGCTTTCTCTAAATGATCATGAGTTTCAACATAAATATATATACAGAGAGAGAAAGAAAGATCTTGGTTTTAAATGCAACAGTTCTATCAGGTATATTTGTAATGTGACTGTTTTTAAGGGATGATAAACTGAGAACATGTTAGTCCCTGCACTGGGGCAACATGAGCTTCTGTTAGAATTCATATCACCCAGCATGGCAAACACTGTATATTCTTTATTCTGACTATCTTGAGGGCTGGAGATTGTTCAGTTGTTGTTTGAACTGTTTGGTCTGTGTCATGGCTGACATCCAGGCATTGAACTGAGGACCTGGAAAGCTAAATGTATCTGCCTGTAGCCTGAGTGGAAAAAGCTATGCTGTTGATCAGAGAGCATTAATAAACTGCCTCTATTTCTGTCATCAGCTGATCAGTGATGTGTGAATTTGGGCTGCTCTGGAGAGTTTGTGGGGAAATGCCTACACAATAGGAGAGCTGTATAAGCCCTTTGAGGGACTTATCTTTTTAAAGCAGACTTTCTGATCAGGCAGGCTATTTTATCACTAGGTACTGAGTGTGATGGGTGTAGAGGGGACTGTGTGACAGGGAACTGTGTCAGAAAGATTAATAAAGAAGCCATAATTCATTAGTCCGAGGTCTTACTGGGTGGGACAGAAAACAATGGCTATTGTATCTGCAAGTTTTAATGAAGAATATGGGATTTTGCCCTTTGAAGATTAATGAAAGAACTTTGCATCCTTGGAGCAGTTAAGGAGCTGTTTAAGAGGTAGCTTTTTGCCGCTACGTTGTGGTATGGTGACCACTAATTTAACATCCAAATTCACTCTGATTGTCTGGCCACAAGTTTTTCCAGCAGCACAAAGTGTAATGTCAATGCAATGCCAGTGGTGCATCCTCTGCTATAATTGTCCAGCTTTGTCTCAGTGACGGGTACATTAGTTTCATGTTCCTTCAAGCTGAAATGTGGGCTGAAGCCGAGCATGGCCATAAGGCACTATATGTGACTGGCATCTTAATCATACTTGAGTCTTCAGTGGTTTCTCCTCACTGTGAATGGCACGATGGGAAAGAGCCTTTCAGACTTGTGATAGTCAGAATCTGTGCATTAAATCCAGTGGCTGTCACTGGGCATTGTAGTTTGTTGAAGAGGCATGTGGGAGATCTCCATGGTACCGGGGGCCTGGATCCAGAGGCATTAGGCTTGTGGGGGGTTTCATGTTCTTTGTAGGTGGCTGTGGTGGGGCTCTGTTTATTGTGACCTATCAGTGAGATTTTCCAGGTTAGAGCAGTTAGAATTGCTGCAGGCAACCCACAACTAAGTGCTATCAAGTCTTCAGCCTCCTCAGTTCATGTCCATGCCATAAGCTTGCCCAAGCTGTGTCTCTTCTGTTTGCAGGAAGATACGGTAGTTGGCTCCTGGGTTGTTGGGGACATGGTCAGTGTTTTCACTTGCCTGTAGGTGATTATCTGTTGGCAGTAACTTCTTCCTCTCCTCAGTATCCCTGCTGCTGAGTCAAATGTCTCCTGCTCCTGGGAGGGCTGAGCTGTATCAGCTACTGTTAAATAGAGCTCTGAAGCAGGCTTGTGCCTGTCTCTGACAAGGGCAAGAAGCTTCATGGAGGATTGGGAAAATACACAGCAAATTTCACTGCTTGAAGGATTCTAGATATTTATTTTTGTTTCTTGGTGTTTTCAGTCAGCTTTTTCTGTACTGGGACTGCTGACTTATGTGAAACCCTGATGCTGACTCCAGCAGCAATGCAAGTAAAAACCTAGGGTTTTGAGCTGTGGGATAGGAGCTGCTTCAGGAAGCCACTGGGAAGAAACAAACCCCACTGGATTGCTCTGTTTGTGCTTTCTGGTTTAAAAACAACCTCTTAGTGTTCTTTTCTTACATGTCAGATTGAGTCCCAAGGATCAGAAACTGAGATCATTGCTTTGGGCAACGGGCTGAGAAAGCAAATGACATTCCAGTGATGCAGAATAGTTAAAATCTATGCTGTGATGTGTGCCCTTTGGGCTGACTGTCCCATTTGCTTGTGTTCTCCTGGGGTCTTGTTGATATGAAGTAATTATATGAATAAGTCCTGTTCTTCAAGCTGAGGTCCAAAAGGCTTACTTGAAGAGGCACTACTGATACCAAAGAGCAGATTCTGTGCATATAATATGAAAGGAGATAAAATTTGCTCCATGACATTCAGGATAATGAACTTCAAGAAGAATGCACGAAATAAGATTCTGCACAGTGCAAGCCAGTTCCTAACGGCTGCCCTACTTCACCCTTGTTATCTTCTGACATGGGAAGAATGTCAGAAAGGCACATGAGTATCTTTAGGAATGGAGTACCTACAAAGTGAATCTACCAAACTTCTTGAACCAGGGGATGCTATGAAGGGAATTGAAGTTACTGAATGTTCTCTCCAGTCCACAGAGCAAACACTTTCTTTGTACATGCCTGGTTCCATAAAAGACTGTGGAACAACTCTGTGTAAGCTGGTCTGTAGTTCTGCCAGATTGTGGTACTGAAGCCTGCCTTATGGTTGTTCTTTATGTTTAGATTTTCCTGTGAGGAAGCAACTGAGTAAACCTGGCTATGGTGGCAAAAGGTGAACAAAGAGCCTTGCCATTGGAGTGGAGGATTTGACCACAATATGGAACAGAAGCACTGGGTGTGATGCTTTACCTCGTTCTTCTCCTTTACCATAAGACCTATTGTAGCACTCAAGCTCGTCTTCTTCAGCTCTCACTTTAAAAAGCTGGCTGTACTCCCATGTTTGGGACTCAGAACTGTGAAGGGAACCAGATGAACTTCAGGAGTGTTTTGATGATGATCTTTCAGGTCCTTGTCTTCATTATATGAATATTTGGAAGCAAAGTATTCACATAATAAACAGCTTTAGTAAATTAGCTTTTGTAAGTAAAAGCAGAAACCTCTTTGATGTAACCAGAGATAAAGAAGTGGAGCACTTCAAATTCATTTGCCATATGTTTGCCACACTTGGCCTGAATGACAAAATACTATCTGCCATTCCCCCTTCCTCAAAAGACAGCTAATGGTAAAGACAACTATAGGTAAAGTGAAGCCAGAAGCTTCACAACAGCAGCTGGGTAGAAAAACCCACTGTGATTTCCAAATGGGAAGAAGGGGCAGAGAGGGCTGATTGGAGACATCTGACTACTGTGCAATCTGGTGAAACAAGAAACACCCAAAAGCTCAGTGTTAGAATGGAGCTAACTGGCTTGTGGTGCCTATAAAGGCTGTTTGATTGCACTGATTGCAGGCTGCTTCCTTAAGACTTCTTAATGCATTCAAGTAAACTCGATCCCTGCTCTTGGGGTTGCAAAGTGATTCAATCACAGGAGAATATTCCATTGACAGGGACTTACAGGAGTTTGCTCTCCCCTATTCCCAACCACAGGAAACATCCCCAATCACCACCTTCTGTTATTTTTTCTTCGCTCTGAGCTGGATGAAGCTGGAGCATTTTGTTCTCTTTGGATCACTGCTGTTTGCATAAAGATCTGAACAAAACTTCTTTACTCAAAGGCTGGTTGGAATTGGGTGGACTGGCTCAGCCTGCTGTTGTGATGAGTTACCTTTAACAAGTTACAGGCAACTGGGTTACAGGATGGACTGTTGATCTTGCCAAGCACATTACTAGGTGAAATGTACATAAAATCCATGGAAAACTGTCTGCATTCAGTGCAGATTGAGACTGCTGAGGAGGGGTATAATAGCTTTGGCTTACCTGTTTATTAATGATTTAGGAAGAAACAGCTTCCAGTTCTTAGGAGTCCCTTCTGATTAAAAGGGAGGTGCTGATTGCATGTATTTGCTGGCAAGCCTGGTGTTTGTTTGCAGCAGGGTAGGAAGAAGTACCAGGCATGTGAAGCAAACAAGTGAAGAGGCTCAGGGAGTGCGACAGCAGAGATTACAGGTTCTCACCGTCTACATGGCTTAAAACCTTGCTCTAGGAGAGAGGTAAGGCAGGGAGTGTGAGAACTGGGAAGTGGGCATGCAGGCTGATGTGTGGAACAGGAGCTATGCTGTTAACAGCACTGAGAGAGTAGGCTGGTGTATTGCTGTTCCTGGTAGCTTGCGTGTGGCTTTTATTAAGCTGCCCACTGCTATTTGTAGCTGCCTGTTAAATACATAGACACAGCGTACATGTCAAGATTATTCTGGCAACTGTCTTAAACATACAGAATTAATATGGCCTGTTGCCTTGTTAGAGTATGGTACCCCATGGTCCAAAACCAGTTTCCTCCTTCCTTTAGCTCTGTGGATATTTGAGATTATAATCAATTTCTTCATAGGAAGAACAACTGGGGGAAAAACAAACACAGACCTTGACAGCCCAATACATTCCTTCATTAACACTGCCTCATATTGTTGTGTTAAGCAGCAGCCTGTGTTCCTGTAATGCTAAAGATCTACATCATTGGAAAAGCAAACAGGATTTCTCCTTATCTTGTGAATCAATTTCTGCCTGGTGAAGTTATGTCAGTCAGGAATCTTAACCTTTAGAGCAGCAGCAATGTGCTGGTAAAGCCTGTCCTGTAGCCTTGGCCTCTGAGAACCTGACAGGGAATAGCTACTAAATGTGGAAAGTATTTAATTCTGAATGAACATTTTGAAAGCAGCTTGGGGTTACAGACAATGGGATGTCTGCCTGCAGTACATTAGCTTGGTCTGAATGTGAAGAAGACCAATATAAAGAAGCTGTGGTCTGAAATAAGAGATTAATAAAGCAGTCCATAGGCTCAGGATGTCAGCCCTTTAAGTTGAACAGGATCTTGTCTGCATTTTAGTACTTCAGTATAATCATGGAGAATTTTGCTAGCAGGCAGAAGCATGATCTCTAGAGAATCACTGTATGGGAGACAGGCTTGCACGTAGCTGAAGTGACCTTTGTCTGCAGTTGCTCTTGAGCCTGGTGTCCCTCTGACCTCTCCCTGGCTGGAGAGATCAGCTGAAGTCTTGCTTGAAACTGCGTTCGACAGCCCTGGCAGGCTTCAGTCCTTAGGGAGTGACTGGAAAGCACTGATTTCTAGTCCCTTTCCCAGTCAGGTGACTCTACCAAGGGTGTGACCACAGCAATAAGATAAATATCTTTAAAGGAAGTTTTGGGGAATCATCACATTGCTTGGCATCCTGTCCAGCTATAGAGAAGAACCAGCCCCTCTTCAGAAGGGTGAGTACACCTGTGAATATCAGACCTCTTCTGTAATGGCAGTGGAGAGCACATTACTGGGCATCATCAATAGTCACTGGTTCAGAGCTATTGGATGTGCACCTCCAGAGATGATGAGGCTGGAAAGGAAATCCCATCTCATGCCCTATTTTGTTCTCTCCATGAGGGAGCTTCCTAGCACTGCTGTACCAGCAGCAGTCCAGTTCATTCCACTGCTGGAGTCATGTGGAACCTCCTGGCTCCAGTTCTCCAGTTCCATTCTCACAGGTTAACAGGAAAAAAATCCCCAAGGGTTTTCATGCCTGTTGTTCTGTAAGGGGAGGGGGCTATCATCCTTCTGTGTGTTTGTATTGTTCACATTGAAATGGTTAGCTGTAGCCTACACCAGAAGTGCCCTGGAGTGAAAACACCCTCACCACTGCCTGCTATATGGAGAAGTGACTCTGGGAATCAAACAAATTGGCTGCAGAAATCTCACATTGCTTCCTTGTGTTAGTTGTTGTCTTGACGTGGAAATAATAGCAGCCCAGTCCTGATTCAAACTCTTGCTTAGCTTGGCTTTAACACCCGTATAGAAATTGATCCATAATAAAAATATGCCTCAACCAAAACCTCAGCTACTGTTCCTGAATAAATATAACTCCACTTGTTCCTATGTGTGTCTGCATCCAGCATTTGCTGTTGCACTTGGGAAAGGGGATAGGAGTCGGGCAGAAAGTTGTGTCGGGCACAGTGCACAAGCTCTGTTCCTGTGGATGAATTCCTGCAGGGCTCCGTGTTCCAGCCCTTGGAGCATTTATAGAGTTCAGAGGCTTGTTCTTGGCAAACTTGGGGAAACAATTGCTTAAAAGGAGTCTCAGGAGGCAGTCAAGCAATGCACCGAAGTGATGCCTTGGGCATTTGGAGGCTGGAATTATTGGAGTGTGGTGTAGAGGGAAGAGGATCTCTGTGGTTTACGTGCCTTAGGAAAAGGTTTCTGAAGTGAAGAGTGATTATTACTATTGGGTCTAGAAGTTTTATTTGTGGATGAGATGCTGTTGTATTCATGTTGTGTAAGCCTATTACCTTGTAGTGTGTTGCCAGGTTCACACACGTTTTGAATGGGAAGGTTTGTTTTGAATGACACGTTGATCTGAGGGCAGGGATATGTGCTCAGAGATGTGTGACTGACTGGAGCAGGGGTGAGATTAACAACATGGTTAAAGGTGGAAACGGCTCTGCCATGACAAGCCCTGTGGCATTTCCCTACGTGGAGCTCAGTCCCAGTGAGGCAGTCCTGAGCCATTCTGCCTTTCTGCAGCTGAAGACCAAGAGCCATTCTTTGATAACTTAACAGGGAGTTGATAGCAGGTGTGGCCTAATAACTATGTTGGCCATAAGTGAGGGAAGGTATTTGGGGCAAGGAGGGAATACCTTTCTAACACTGCTAGCAGGAAGGGTTGTAGCTCTGCAGGAGTCTCATTTGCATGGTTCAGTTTGTCTACCTGATGTTGCTGCTTGTAGTGGTGCCTGTGATGCCGTTGTCCATGATCCTGCAGAGGTGTGAAGTTAATAAACGTGTAGTCACTCTTTCCTTCCTTCCTTCCTTCTTCAGAGAGCTTGTCTTGCAGGAGCTGCAGTGAGGTGTCAAGTAGCTCTTAACTGTGAGAGCTGAAAGAGAAAGGTGGGAAGGTAGGGATAAACATTCCTTTGACCTGTAAATATGATTTGCTAGGTAGCCTCCTATTAGCAGAGGTGTCAGCGGCATCAGGAGTCTTGTACATGGTGCTGACTCACATATAACTCTAGTTTACCCAGTATAACTTCAGCTATATGCTTATACTGTCCAGGCTCTGCCAGCCATCCCGAGTCACGTGGTGGCTCTTCCTATCATAGAGTCATAGAATGGTTTTGGTTGGAAGGGATCACCTAGTTCCAACCCCCTGCAATGGACAGGGACACCTTCCACTGGACCAGGTTGCTCAAAGCCCTGTCCAGCCTGGCCTTGCTATATTCGCAAGGTAACCCTGCAAAGCAACCTCCAGGCTCTGGCATCTATAACTCAACTATTTGCTTTTCCTGGCAAACTCAAGTTTTCCTTGGTCTCAAGCTCTTGGTGGCTCACAGCACATACAGTGTTCTGGGAATAACTAGACATGAAGGGGAATGACAATCTATCTGCTCTTCTAGGGCTCAGGGTGACAGCAGCAGCTGTTATTCAGCCGCTGTGTGCAGTACCAAGTCCTTCCCCATGTCTGCACGCGTTTCCAATTTGATCTGCTGACTGACACAGGCTCATGGAGTGTGTGGAGTCCAGAAAAAGCCTGGCAGAAAAGGGTCCTCCTCCTTCTTTGACCTTTTTGCTTCCACCAGGCTAGATTTTCCTACACTTCTGTAAAGTCTATACAACCGCTATGGAACTATGTACTTGACTGGCTGCTACTCAGGTAATGGAGATTAGCCGGCAGAAATACTAGACTACTTTATTGTATTCTCTCACCTAACTCCTGGGCTGATGATTGCAGGATAGCCTTAAGCTGTGGGATACTTTGCCACATGATAGTGTGGATGCTGAAACTCCTGTGGGTTCAAAAGCACATTGAAGAAATGAGTGGAAGAGAAATCCATTGAGTGTTGCTAAATTCATAGGTGCCACATCCAGCTCGGGAAGTTGCTGTCAACAAATGGTTAGAGGCTTGGAGAGCATGCAGGGAGGCAGTATGTATGCTTGCTCTGTTCTCAAAGCAAGGGAAGGTATCTGCTCTTGGCTGCTGTCTACAGAGGCTATGAGAGCCCTTAGTCTGATCCAGCACAGCTACTATTATTCTTTGGAGCCTGTTGATCTTAGGGATAGCAAATCCAGTTATTTGGGTCTGGAACTCTGAGGAGTATGGCTCAGATTTGAATGTGGAAACTGCAGAAAGAACAGTTTCAGAGGGGTTTCTTTGGCTTTTTGCTCGACTGTCCCTTAAGTGAACAAGCGCACTGTGATTCACAGCAGCTTTCCACATTTACCCCCAAATCCCAGCACTGCGTAGTCAGCCTGAACTGGAAACCAGAGATGGAAGGCATGTTTGTGATTCATTGCTTCCTGATAAAGTGGGGATGGGGGTGTGGCATGGAAAAACTGATACAGCCTTCACATGTCATACCCATTGATCTATATCTTCACTGGCAGAAGGAAAGAAGGGGTCTGGAGCAGTTTTAAGTTTACTTTTTACATCAGTGTTAAGTGGGTTTAATCCTGGCAGTTGGAGGAATGTGCAGTCTGGTTTATTGGGGGCCGTGTACAGATGCCCGAGGGCGCGCGAGGAGAGCCCGCAGGAGCCGCGCGCTCAGGTGCTGCGCCTGGTGTGCATGAGCAGGTCCCGCTGCAGCCCAGCCTCAAGCGTCGCCGCCTTTCCCGAGGGCAAGTCCGTGATGAGGGTCAGCTTGTTGAAGACGCCGCGACCAAAGTAGTCGGCAACAACGGAGAAGCCATCGTTGGAACACTTGAGCTGCCAGGCACAAAGCAGCAGGATCAGCTAAAGCCTCCAGGCCTTTCCCCTTCACCTCCCTATTAGACACACAGCCCCCACCACCCCTCAGCTACTCTACTAGTTCCATGCAAGTACTGCACAAGCACCTTCCTCTGCTCAGGTTTTCCACCTTGTTTCAATCCCACATTTGTGCCATGCACTGAAGAGGCAGCTGACAATTCTCAGGAAAGCGACTGCTCTGCTACTACAGTTTCCACTCGTGTGAACATATTCTAGCTGAGGCCCCATTCCCAACCTCACCACTTCACCCTTGGAAAACACAACACAGACACAACACTTTTGGGGTACCCCAACTGCCCTGGCCTAGCCTTGTTCCAATGCAACTGGCCCAACTCTTTTACCTTTCTTCTTCCATTTGTTCTATACAGCCAGAAGTTGTATAGAACAAATGTCACACTGACGGACAACTCTCCAGGTTGGAAAAGACCCTTAAGATCATAAGAGTCCAACTGGCCTGTTTCAAGGTCAGGTGAGAATAGTTTCTCTTTCACCTCTGGAGATCATCAAGGACTCTTCATGCCCTGTGCATAATGCAGTCATCCTAGGGCCCAATGCCTCATTATTTGCAGTTGACACAACCTTGTCCACAAAATGCTTTCAGCCTCACCCTACTCTACCAGCCTCAAGAGATCCATAAATTAGATCTGTAAATCTAAACCCTATTTATTCAAACTTGGTAAAACAGGCAACGTTACCCTACCTGATGCTGGAACTGGTCGTGCAGATCCCGCTTCTGCTCCTGGGCTCGGATCATGTCCATCACTTTGCGATTTTCTGGCATGCACGTAGGACATTCCGAATCGCTCTCAGAGTAGCTTTCGAAGCAATGCTGGTGGAAGGAATGACCACACAGAAAATGGACTGAAGGCAGCTCCAGGGCACTGGTACAAATGCTACACTTGGTCTTCTGAAAGATCTTGGGCCTGTGAGAGTGAGAGGAGGCAGAAGGGTGAGAAAGACAAAGCGTATTTTTTCTTAATAAAAGGACAGTTCTATCCTATGTAAGACAAGAGCACGTGGTACTGCACCTTGCTTTTAGCTCTTCAATCTCCTGGCGGATCCTTGTAGTTTCTTCTCGGTATTTGTGAATTCTCTGCTCATCCTGCTCTATCTGGCGGCTCTGCTTCTGCAGCTTGTTGACAAGATAATCCTTAATCACAGAGAGTGTGGCTGTGGAGTTATGGGCCAGTGTCTGCACAACTGAGAGCAATCGAGAAGTTAGTTTAAACACTAGCAAAAAACCCCACAACCGCAGCAATCATACCTGGCTTTTCCGTAGAAGGCCACTTCTACAGGCACAAGCAGTCAGCATTCTCAGGGGGCAAACACCATTACTGTGGCTCATTTGCTTCCCCACTAAAACTCTGTTGGAATGCAACTTCTCCCGGGTCCACTCCCGGGCAGTCTGCTGCACACTGAGCAGAAA
>JANHGB010013973.1:0-27298 GCA_026283785.1 Coracopsis vasa | reverse complement strand
GTCTACTGAAGGTGTTCCTGCCCGTGGCAGGGGGTTGGAACCGGATGAGCTTTAAGGTCCCTTCCCACCCAAACCAGTCTGTGATTCCGTGATTTCAAAAAACCCAGTGGTCAGAAGGTAACCCGGTGTTATCCTGCGAGGACCCGAGTCTGCTGGCGATGTTCGGCGCATCCCTCCTGCGTCCAACCGTGGCAGGCAGGGCAGAGCCTCCCTTCGCAATGGGGCCCTGCCTGCCCGGTCGGCGCGGCTGGAGAAGCGAGAAGCACGGGCAGGGGGGAGCCGGGAGCGGTCCAGCCGTACCCCGGCTGGAGGTGTGTGTGAGTGTGTGTGTGAGTGTGTGTGTGAGTGTGTGTGTGAGTGTGTGTGTGCGCGACCCCGGCAGTAGCTCCGCTCCGGAAGCGCATCGGCACGGGATGGTTCTTTTTGAACCCTTTTTGTTAAGCTGCGAGGCGGGGGAGCTCTTAGAACAACCATCGCCGGTAGGAAACGCAGCGGGGAAGCTATTAAACCGCTGCCGCGCCGGGGTCCCAGAGGGTTCTGCCCCGCCGGGGTGCCCCCGGTGTCTCCGCCGGCGAGCAGGGCGTGCTGACTTTTCGCGGGCGCGCTGTCCCCGCCCGGCAGCTGCCGCCGTCGCTCCGGCGCAGCCCCAAGGTCAGGGCAGCTAGCTGCCGCCGCAGGTAGGCGCGGAGCTGCGCGCAGGGTGCGCGGGGAGGTACCGGCGCGGTGTGTGTGGGAGGCGGCTCCCCGCGGAGGGACGCGTTCCCCGCGCCCTTATTTAAAGTGTGGCCGGGGCGCTGCGCGGTGCCGCTAGTTGGATGCGCGGGGCCCTCCCCGAAAACAGGGGGGGAGGAGGAAGGGGGAAGAGGAGGAGGAGGAGGGATCCTGGCAAGTTCAGTTTGATACCAAGTAGCGGCTGGGCTGCGGGGATCTGCTCGGAGATGGATAAGGATGAGATCCACCTGCGCAGGCTGCCGGCATCGCGTAAGTCTGCCGGGAATGTGGGGTACGGGAATGGGGTGGGATGGGGTGCGCTTTTTCCCGGCTCTGTGGGCCGTCGCTCGCCTCGAGCCCCCGCTCCCAGTGCCCCGATAAGGGATTTATTATTAGCGTTTTATCGACTATATTTAAAAATCCAGGAATAATCTCTGCAAAGTAACAGTGAAATAAAATAGCTGTGTCCCATAACGCTTCTCCCTCCCTCCCCCCCGCCTCAAACCATGAGCCAGTGTAAAGTCCCTTTTACCTCCATTAATACAATAATTAAAAGCCTGCCTAACACCGGGAAGCCAATCTAATTATGAAAAACTGCTGGAGTACAAAGTAGATATGACAAATCCTTGAGCTGATGACTGCTGTGAATTTGCACTGGGCCACCAAAGAGCAGCAAAGAAAAAAAGGTCTTAGAAAATGCACTGGGACTGTAAAATCATGTAGCTCTGTATCATTAACTAATGTGTGCAGCAAAATAAATTATATATATTGGAAGGGGAAAATACATTCCTTGGCTGGGAATTTAGAGAATGTTTAGAGCCAAAGAGTGATCGTTTAAATGGTAGGGGGGGGGAATTTCCTTGGCTTTACTCTAGAAATAATTCACAGCTCAGTGTCTGTGTGCATGCATGTGCACCCACAGAGGTGTTTATATCAAATCTGCATCCACATTGTGTATGTAAAACCTTTGTGCGCGCACTCACTAGAACACAAATTCTACAAAGCACTATTTACTGACTGCATTTTTCTACCAGTTTAGAGACAATAAAACTCGAACTGAGATGCTAACCAGGAACATACTGGAACACATTTGATTATCCAGCTGAATTATATACAAATGCAGTAAATTTAGAATGGCACCATTTCTAAATTCCATGCTTTGCAATCAAAATTCCAAATCTAACTGTTTGCAGCTAAGAATAGCACGGGGAGCCCTGGTCTTTATTCCCTCTTTTTGGATTCCCACGAAAACTGTTATCCTGGAGCCTACTCATTAAATGGCCAAATATTTCACTGGAGATCAGCCCATTTCTAAAGGAACTGCTGTACGCTCATCAAACTGTAGGCTAGCCCAAGTGCTCAGCTTGGAAAGAAAAGTGTTTCTTTAGTGTTTGACACAAACCAGCTGGGCTTGATATTCAAATACTGGGGTATAGGGTTTCTGCGGGCCACTGGCTGTCCCCCATTAACTTCTTTATCAAAATAAAGGAGCTTGAAATTCTCAAAACTGCAATGGGAAGAAGAAAAGCATGGGAAGCTGAAGTCTTCTCAAAGCATGTTAACAAGGAATCTTGAGAGGGGGTTTTGACAAGGACAGGTAGGGACAGGATGAGGGGGAATGGCTTTAACTTGACAGAGGGGAGACTGAGATGAGATCTTAGGCAGAAGTTCTTCCCTGTGAGGGTGGTAAGGTGCTGGCACAGGTTGCCCAGAGAAGCTGTGTCTGCCCCATACCTGGCAGTGTTCAAGGCCAGGTTGTATGGGGCTTGGAGCAGCCTGGTCTATTGGAAGGTGTCCCTGCCCATGGCAGGGGTTTGGAACTGGGTGAGCTTTAAGGTCTCTTCCAACGCAAACCAGTCTGGGATTCTCTGACTCTATAATAGAGCTGTTGGTAAGAGGACTAAATGATAAAATGGCACTAAGAAAGCTCTATCATTAGTCATGGAGCAGGTGGCAATTTATCATCACAGTGTGAGGGAGAGAGCCCTGAGAAATTGTTTGAGTGGCTCTTCAGCTTTGAGAAACTTCACATAGTATTTTACAGTGTCATTTAATTTACCAGATCACCCATTAACAGTGTGAACACTGCACACCAGCCTCATCAGTGAGTTCAAGGAGCGCTTTTCTTCTCGGAGTCATGTGTTTGTATCTCTGTTGATCACCCAACCAAAAGAGCTTGCTTGTAAAAGTTGTTTGTCAGATGAAAGTCCTGCCTAATTCCATTGTGGATCCATGTAGTGTGGTACAAATCTTACCAATTGTTTGGCAAGTTTTTGCATCTATTGGAGAGACGTGTGGAGACCTGTTCTTGAGGTTTTTACATGGTCTTTATACTCAATAAGCCTCCTGCAGGCAGTGACAGAAACTTGCTTGATAAAAACAGGAAAAAGATGGGGTCAGTGTCAGGATAATAGGGGACATGAGAACAAGTGGAGCCCAAACTCCACTTAGCTCTGGGTAAATCCTATCAGTTGCCTGCATCCAAAGTACTATTTTACTTTTTGTTAGCAACAAGAAAAGTGACCTCAGTACCTTATTTTTGGCCTTTGGGGCATGAAAGGATGCCACCAAAGGCCAAAAGGATGCCACTTGTCCTCAGCTACATCTGTGACCTGAGGACTCAGACACCACAGCTAGTGCCTGCCAGCTTACTTGATGCCAGTTCCTTCTTCATGTTCTGGGGTAATGAAGCACCTAATGAAGGTCAATTGGGGTGGACTCTGGGGAAAGGTACTGGTGTGTTGGCTTCTGACAGGATCACAGTCATATCCTATCCCTTCAGAGGCACTGGGACAAGTGATCAGGACTAAGCCCAGGATCAGGAGTCAAGTCTTTAACCACTGCATTTCAACAATCAAAAATTCCCTGAGGAAACATCTGACCCCTTTGAAATCCATGAGTTTTTGTCACTGACTTCAATTTCATCAGACTACCAGCCCAGAAAATGAAATGTATTCTCTTTTTCCTCTGGAAGACATAGTTCTGTCTGGAGCTGGGACTTCAGCACAGCCTCATAGGTTTTTCATATGTCTTACCCTGCTTCCCATGGTAGCACTGCAGCTATTTCCATTAGCAGTGAAAATGATGAAGCATATTAAGCTAATAATTAATCAGAGATGACAAGGGACTAATAACCGTATTGATTTATTTAGGACTCCTTTTCCAGCCCTGTAACTCGCAGTCATGCACATCATTAACTTAGTATTTTAATTTGTAGCAATAACTTATTAATTTCTAGGGGATGAGCACATACACAGCTGAAGCAGCTGCTCTGGCTTGATGCTGGACTGCAGGCATGTGCCTTGGGAATGCTGAATAGCTGTGGTGCCTTGTCCTGTACAAGGCTGGCTGCAAGCAGGGCAGTGTGTCAGTCACTGGGAGCACTTCTGAAGCCTGTAATATGCATGGAAACGTAACCACAGGTCTCTTGCTGCAATTGGAGGTGAGGGAGGTGAAGCACTGGCACAGGTTGCTCAGAGAAGCTGTGGCTGCCACATCCCTGGCAGTGTTCAAGGTCAGGTTCAAGATGTAGTGCAACCTGGTCTAGTGGAAGGTGTCCCTGCACGTGGCAGGGGGTTGGAACTGAGTAAGCTTTAAGGTCCTTTCCAACCCAAACCAGCCTGGGATTCTGTGATTGAGATGGTGGGAAGTGGGGCACTGGTGTGGCAGATTGGTGGGTGCGCTAGTGATGTGCATGTAGCCCGATGGCTACATGCTGCGATTGGATGGGTGGGATGTGAAATCCAGGGTAAAAGTAGCTGGCTAAAGCAGCAGGCAGAAGAGTAACCTTGGGAAGCAGCATTTATTGGCATCAGGAAGGGAAAAATGTCCCTTTTGACTTGAATTACACCCTTTGGATTCTGGCAATTTTGAGGAAAGGAAATGCTTGGGGACATGCTGTGGTTGGAAAAAAATAAAAAGCTTTAAATTAGACTTGCTTTGGGGAGAGGGAAGAAAGGAAGGGACTGTGACAGGCATGACAAACTTCCCGAGTTTACTGTGTGAAAGGCTCGTGAATGCTAAGTTTGCTCATCTGCCCTCCTTTTTCATGGGGATACTTCACATTCTTACGTCACTCAGTAAGCCACCCTCTGATACACTCCTGACCAGAGACTTCTCCAGGAGGCGAAGGAGGGAGAAGCTGCTCTCACTGAAAGCCAGCCTTAAATGCATAGCTGTATCCCACCATACAGCAAGGGTTTTGGCTTCCTGGGTACGAGATTTTGTTAGCCTCTGCACAGAGCTCTGTATCCTGCTGTGTGTTATCAAGATACTCCTAAATCTCTGCACTGTAGTGTTGAAAGGCTGAATCCTCTGTTATATCTTCATTTGCTGCAGTCTGCACAGGGACGAGACCTGTGTGATCCAAAGAGCTGGCTCCAGAGGACAGCCTGCCCGAAGTCCTTAGCATTTTCCTTTGGTAGGATGATGGGGAATTGAAAGTACCTGAGCTGTCAAACACTCATTTCATATAATGTTCATGTAGAGTTCTTGGGTCACTTGAAAGGTAAATCATTAGACTGATCAGCTCCATGAACAAAAGCCACCACTTCTTTCTTCCTTTTTTATTTCTTGTGAATGTTTTCAGGGATTCTGAAGTACGTCTGTGACATCCTCATATTCCATTCTACAAGCCAAGACAACAATACTGGCATGAAATAGTTCTGCTTACTTTCAGACTACAAAAGGAGTTTAACTGGGGACGATCTGTGCTGTTATGGGAATATTCACCTTCCTGACCTCACCCAGTGCTCACTGCCAAACTTGAGATGATGGCAGGACTTGCAGTTCTGTTGTAGGTATAAACCCCATTGTGGGGTTTACAAATGCCACGTTTTTGAGTGTTCGCAGCCTATGTGCCTTGCTGCAACCCCATCCAGGGGTTATTTTCAGTGGTGCTAAGTCATCTTGTGCCAACTGTTAGATGTCATGGAGTAACGTGACTAAGAGGGCACAATTTCTTTCCGGTACTCTGAAGAGCACAAAAGGATAGTGATGTCTCTGTTATCACTGTGAGGTAATTTATGGTAAATACAGGCCTTTTAGAAAAAACCACAATGGCTGCCTTGCTCGGGAGGCTCGGAATGCACAGGAAGCAAAGCTCCTAGTGCTGAACTGCATTAGTCCCTACCGCCACTTCAGTGGCTGGCCCACAGGCCCTCAAAGGAAATGGAGTTTTATTTATTTGGTTTAGCCTTTGATTTGGATCATTCATCCCTTTATTTCTCAAAGTCATACTACCTCCTGGTGGGAGGGCTGTCCCTTCTCCCTGCCTCCTAACCTCCCTGTATCCTTTAACCTTTATCTGCAGGCAGCTGACCCGCATCCCTCTGTCTGTCCTCACTCCTCGTTTGTTGTGTTTCTTTGTGCTGCACCCCATGTTGTGCTGCTACAGCTTCGTTTGCTGTCTCCAATGTCTTTTCCCTGCCTCTCCTCTGGCTGGCCCACAAGCCAGGGTTTTTTCTCTCCTTTTCTCTCCTTCAGACTTCCGCAGTTTATGTCTTTGAATCTTCTACTGGCAGTGTGTCCTTCCAGCCATTACGGGAACTATTTCCAGATTTGAACTGATAAAAATGCACTAGTAACGCTTGATCCGATGCCATTCCTCTTTAGTAGCTTTGCCTGCTTACCTTATCTGCATATCTGATTGACTCTTGGCAGCTCTGTATCTGTGCGAGGACCTGGATGTACATTCTTTTTATTATGAGTGGTGCATTAATAATCTATAGAATTGTCAAAATGTCCTTTCAGGCTGCAGCTCTGAAAAATAGAACTTTTTTAGTTTTTTAAGCTGACACAAACACCTATGGCTCTTTGCACATGACTGGAAGTGCTCTGAGGGAGATTTAAAGTCTGAAATCTGTTATGAAAAGGCTAAGTGGTTTGCAGGCATTAACTGCTCTTTTTCTATCTTATAAATTATTTAACTTGCCTCACGACATCAGTGATTACAAGTTATGTATTCCTGGTTCCCAGTCATGCTGGCTTACCTCTCCCACTATTTGTATTTTGTGTAGAGAGAAACTTGCTGACTATGTACAAAAATGAGAAAAAAACCCCCTCTGCTTTCTAAACACATTGCAAATATTTGTTACCTCTTGTACATCTTCATTGATGTCAGCTGAAGTCCTGTTTGCAGAACAAACTTGGGATATGCAATAGGGATCGGTGTGTTTAGAAGTAAGGTTCACTGGAAAAAAATTGTCCAGAGAGAGAAAAACACATTTCACAGCACTCAATTAGTGAGAAAGGGAAAAGATTGGCAACCAAATGACATTTCCAGTGCAGGTTCAGGACACATTTTAAAAAGGAAATAGGAAAAGTGAGCAGATACTGACTTCAGCAACATCACAGAGGTAAAAGTAATGAATGCAGAGTCCTCTGCATGCATTTTAAACTTTTTTAACACGATATTGTAGGAGTTTTGTAATGGTTCTTAAGAAGAGGACCAAGAGCCAAGGTAGAAGTTCCAGGGCTACGCATCACTCAAAGTTTTAGGTTTTTAACTGCTTTGAAGTAAAGAAAGTGTCAGAAATGTGTCTAGTGCTGTGTTAACAGTCAAAGCAAAATCTATTCTATATTTATGTCTCATCATTCGTACACATCTTGGCTGACAACGTACCACAAGACATGTCAGTGAATGTGCTTTGCGATTCTTCCTGGATTTTGGTAGGCAGGGATTCAAAATATGGTATGACTTTATACTTGTGCTATGATTGCCCATAAGAAATCTACTGCAGACTGCAAAAGATGACAGCTTTTATGCAAATACCATTAAATTCATCACAGTGAGTTGCGGCAGTATTGTCCTGAAAAGATTTTCTGCTGATGGATGCAGGCAATTTTGGCAACCCAGCAAGAGGAGGAAAAAGAAGGATTGTGTGGGCATGCTGCATTTGCTGCTCTGTTTCTGTGAGTAGAGCATCCAGCTCCATATTAAATGACCTCTTTACTTTGGGTAAGCATTGCTATGGTGTATTTTTATAGAGAAGCCAATCTTTTGTGTTTAATCAGGTATAGATACTGCTGATGGAAGGGATGCATGTAACAGTTTGGGATGTACTGTTTGGTGCCACAGTGTATCTGAAGGGAGGTATTAGAGGCAGAACCACTGCAGGGATAAGACTAAGCAGACCATGTTAAAGCAGTTGGACCTGGTACTGTGTTCAGCTTTGGGGCCCCCAACACAAAAGGGACCTGCTCGACTGAGTCCCCAGGAGGCCACAGAGATGCTGTGAGGACTGGAGCAGCTGTGCTATGAAGACAAGCTGAGAGAGATGGACTTGCTCAGCCTGAAAAGGAGAAGGCTTCGGGGAGACCTTAGAGCAGCTTCCAGTGCCTAAAGGGGCTACAAGAAACCTGGAGAGGGGCTTTGGGCAAGGGCCTGTAGGGACAGGACAAGGGGGAATGGCTTTAACCTGACAGAGGGGAGATTGAGATGAGATCTTGGGCAGAAGTTCTTCCCTATGAGGGTGCTGAGGCACTGGCAGAGGTTGCCCAGAGAAGCTGTGTCTGCCCCATCCCTGGCAGTGTTCAAGGCCAGGTTGTATGGGGCTTGAAGTAACCTGGTCTATTGGAAGGTGGCCATGCCCATGGCAAGGGGCTGGAACTGGATGGGCTTTAAGGTTCCTTCCAACACAAACCACTCTGTGATTCTATATGCAGTGAGAGCATCCTTTCCCAAGGCTCACTAGTGAAAGCTACTACTTTATTGTCTGTATCCTGTATTCCTGGCACAGAATCTGAGAGTGGTCTAAAGAAGGAAAATGGTTCTCTGCAAGTAGTATGAATGTTGGTATGTGGTCAGCAAACCTCATCCAGATGCTTGTAACTTGCTGCATACTTTTGAATGTTCTTTTTCTGATGAATGGCAAGAACAGGTTTCTAAAAATGAATTAACGGTTTTTACTTCCTGTGACTTAATATACTTTATTTATCTATATGGCTACTAGTCATTGTCATTCTTCAGCTCACAAGAGTATAAACAAAAATGAGCCTGAGTCACAAAGCAAGGATGTGGAGCCAGGCTTTTTCCAGGATTTTAGCTAGGTGTACGAGTGTAGGAGTTGGAGCCCGGGGCTCATGAAGGGAAAGGGCTGGCTCTGAGGTCGTGCTTCAGGAGTCTTGCATGTGAAATAGGGCAGCACAGAGGTGCTTTCTGCATCTTCTTCCAAGTTGGTAAGACCTTGCAGCTCTGTGCAAAGAGCTGAAAATAAGTAGAGTGGATTTTCAAGGTTAGTTTATCACTCAAATAATGTAACCCAAATGAGAGTCCCTTTAATTATTCCTCTCGCATACCCGAGGGTTGATCAGACCAACATCTAAGGCAACAGTTACTTTCATCTAATCAGCTCAAGAAACAAACATTAACAAATTTAGTCTCTTAGGGCAAATAGTCAATTCATCATACAGCTAATAGTGTGGCCCAAAACCAGTCATAAACTTGAATCAAACGCATTTTAGAATTCATGTTGTTGGGATCTTTAGGAAGTGGGTCTCTTTTCTCTGGTGATTGCCTACTAAAATCTAAGGCTAATCTGTACAACAGTAGCAGAACATGCTAGAATTTTGTTTACTTACTAGAAATATGAAGTAATCTGACTTAAAACATGCTAAGCATCCTTTTCATTCCCAGAACATATTTTGGGAAGTCCTCTCTTTGTTGCAAAGGAGCACATCTGTCTGTTACAACATACGTTATATAGAAAAGACCCATTACAAGGTGGACTGGACAACATGAATTAATGCTGTCAGGACCTCTGTGTATACACATAGCTGTGTGTTGGGAGATAATAGGACTCGCTCTGTGTCCCATGGGAAAAGCAGACTTCCTAACAAGCAGAACAATGAAGAGTGAGTGTCAACATATTCCAATTTTTTATCACCATGACCAAAACTTTCATTTCAAGGCATTATTCTGGGACTATCAGTAGCAGCAGTGTACTAGTAGGCTTGTGTCTGCAGGCTCCATCAGTCTGTCTGTAGGGTTTAGTGTTGATATCAACAGGGGCATAGATTTGAAATGCTATTTCATCTTTACAATCTCTGTCAATAATCCATTTGACAGATAGCTGAGACTGGCTAAAAAGCACAAGAGAACAGTCTATGGTACATTGAGACGATATACTCCAGCTAAGAGAAACAACTACTTCTATGCTACAGGTCTGTATTTCAAATTCAGTTATCTTGTACAAGTATTATACTCCATGTGCCCTGAGATTTAAGATGATGTCTGGACTCTCCGAATAGAACAGATCCTGGTTTTGAACAGTTGCACTTGAGGGTGTACAGAAGATCCTCTTTTAACTCCCATGGTAGGGAGCCAGGTTGAGACGCAAAGGCGGAACACAGAAATCATGTCCTAGCCCTTTTGGACATGCTTTAGAAGTGCAATGTATTTCTTTACCCACAGATCTTAGAGGATTCATAAACTTTAGTGAGCTGCCAGAAGAGACCATCAACTCCCTTTGCATTGCATTCTTTGCTGTTGCACAACTTCTGTTATGTGGCAGGAATGAATATGTTGAATATATGGGTTTGACGAGTAACAGAATATGAGAATTGTCGCTTCAGTTCACTTTTTATTTCGGATTCAGCTGAGAGAAGATTCAGGAAACTACCATGGGCATTGTGTAGGTGAGAATTGAAAAAGCAAAGCAGCATGTGTCTGCCCCAGATTCAATACGGTCAAGTTGTTCTGGGTGCTCCTTGGTTTAGAAGTGGAGATTAGACTGTCAGGCTATGTTGATTCACTCTGCTGTTTACTTTGCAGGGGACTATTGAGTGTCATCCTACAGGAAAATCTGACTGAATGAAATAGCTCTTTTTTAAAATCACAGCTAATCATTTTCATTTGAGAATGAATTTGGTCTCCTCAACATACTAAGAATAATGCAAGTCATCGACTTAAGAGAAACTGTGCTTGCCTGCACTGTTCTTACCCTGCCCTCATGACTTTTATGTGCTGCCATACATTATTGTTAATTAATCTTAACCATTTAAGTCCATCTGACAATATAACTGAGTCTTTGGATAATTAAACCCCAAAACCACGTGCTAATTACCAGTGGAAGAGCAAAACCAGGTTTTGGATTAGGTTTTAAACATTGTTACATACCAGAGGCATAAAAGTCAAGTCTGAGCTTTTTAAAGCGAGTTGTTTCTAAATGGCAGATGAATTATTTTATTTTAAGTTTTATTAAACTTTTTCATTGTAGCATCTTGCTGATAAGCCTTCAGTTAAAAGAGCCAGTTTCCAAAGCAAGGTATTTGTTGTCTTCATAGCATAAATTAATGAAAGATTTCCCTTTTTCTTTTAAGTATATTTTCTCAAAAGAGCTCATTGGGGTTGTATCCCAACATCTTCCATGCCTGTGTTTCCAAGGGAAGCCTGCAGCATGCTTCTGCATCACATTTTCTCCACCAAACACAAACAGTATTTCACAATACAGCCCTGATACTTCATTTATGCATCTGTTGAAGCAGTTTTCAGAACTATTCAGTTGAAGTGGAGGATCTGTGTGTTTCGGGTAGCTTCTCCTGAACTCTGCTCTGGAATCCAGCAAAGATTGCGCCGTTCATTTTAATTTGTGCAGCCAAGCACATGTCTAACGGTAGCAGAGTTCAGCATCTCATCGCTCATGGCACTAGATCTTTAAAGTAAAATCCAGTCAAAGCAGTTCCTGGGAGCCTGCAATTGATTTCAGTCCAGCAATTACTCTGTATTGACTGACTTGGACACATTGTCCATCAGGAGCAGGAGTTGCCGACACAGACTCAGTTGTGGGAAGTTTTCCTGTTTTGCAGGTGGCCAATAAAACCAGGGACCTTTGCAAATGTATTTCAACCTCAACATGAAAAACCTGATGCTGAAAACTCCCAAAAAGGCATTTAATCTCATTCACTGAGTGAAGGGTGTATATGTGTTGTCATTTAATAACATGAATAGGAAAAGAGAGTTCTGATAACCAGGGGAATGTGCCTTCTCTGGAGTCTGGTACTGCTACCAGACCAAACCAGGGAGCTAATTCAGCTTTTACTAGGTTTGATACCTCTTTTTGCAGCTGCTTTCTTGTTTTACTCTCTTTCAGACTATATTTTTAAGATTTAGAAGGAGAAAAGAGGCTGTTACAGACACAAAGACCCAACAGGCGAAGTGTTTCAGCTATCCCCAGGCAGGAAACCTGAGCTCCTTTGGAACCTGAATGAGTCCTGGCACAGTCTTGTTCTTTCTTTATATATTTATTTCCCTGTTTGGCTATTCTACTTGCTTTTCCCACGTTATCATCAAAGTGGCCCCAGAAGGGACAGTTGTGAAACAGAAACTATCTGTGAGTAGGGGAACAAAAACAAGAGTTGTTAAGCTAAAGATGCCTCTGGTTTAGCAAAACCAAACAACTCTAATTGCCCTAAGTATCTGCAAATGTCGCTCCTCTCTTCTAAAAACGTTTTAATGTTGAGGGAGGGGTGGGGAGAATGAAGAAAGGCAAAAAGAGATGTCAGTGGCAGCCCTGTCTCATTGAAATTTGGGTCGAGCCAGTCCAGGAATGGTGGTTTATCCCTCTTCCTCCTCTCTGCCCTGAGTTCAGATAGGTTTGCAGCAGTGAAGCTAAAGTTAAAAAATAGTTCCTTTCCCTGGTTCACATGAACTGCTTTGAACTGGAACAGATGTGGATGTACAGAACTATCTGCTTACAGCAACTCTTCCATTTATAACCACGGGTTTTCTATTCAGGTCTCTTTATCATTTTAACTAGTTTTCTGTTTCCACATCCTTTTCCACAATAAAATAGTCTTAACTAAATGGGTTTTCAGCTTGCATCCAACAGTGCTATTCCTTGCATGAGCTTACGGTGCCAGCTTTATTGTTCAGTGACTTTTTGCTAATAATGATGGCCAGTGGAAGAGAGGTTGAGTTTGGGTTCATGGTATTTGGAAAACAGGGTTCAGAATATTGGTTTATTATCAAATTAGGGCAGAATCTGGAGTCTGATGTGATAAAATCTTGCAAAAGGTGTAATATTTAACCTGCAAATGGCATTTCCATTAATTTTCTGCTGCTTTGAACTGTATTTAATTTTGGTGTTTGTGTGCAACCCAGACCAAAATTTTTTCAGTGAGATAAGAGATTCAAGCTCAACCACGAAAATGAGGATGATGGTGTTGTTTGTGCTTTGTTTTTTTCATGAGCTCCTGCTTTGGAGTAAGTTCATTCCCTGTTTGATTTGATTAAGTGCTCAATAATTAATTCTACCAATGCTCTGCTAAGGAGGGTGAGTCCTGCAGGTTCTAGTGACTGAGGCATGGGGATGTGTCCTGAGATGGTGAAAACCCATGAAGTCATAAATGCAATCAGTGGTGATTGGTTAAAACTCACCAGTTAGGCCTCTCCAGTGCTGTGCTTGCTTGGGTGGACCATATGGCCCTTATTACAAAATTAGAAATTCATTTTTGTAGAGTTACTTCAGTTTCTTGGTTCTCTAGTTTTTCATGGAGGCAGGCAGTTGTTTGTATATTGGAGACCATCCATGTTACGTTCTTTGGATTTAGTTCATTGCTTTGGGCCTTGACACAGACAACTAACTTCATTGAAGCTGTGCAGACAGATAGGATTTTAATCTAAACCATATTCAAAGTTGGAACCTTCTGTGAATGTGGGGTTTCTCAGGGTTCAGCCATGAGCCTGCACTAACTTTGAGGTGGCCAGAGATTAGTTTTTGTGATCTCAAGGCACTTTTCTCTCTTCTGGTTGCCTTGGTACCAACTCTAAAACTGGATGATGTGGTCCTGTGAACCAGTGTTGTGTCAGTGTTGGGATACCCTGAGGAGCAGTCTAGGGAGGCACCAGGGTGTTCAGACCCCAGGCTAGGGATTCCTCACAGTTTTGGGCAAGAAATGCTTTGCTGTTGTTCAGATTAGATATAAGGAAGAAACTCTTCCCTGTGAGGGTGGTGAGGTGCTGGCACAGGTCACCCAGAGAAGCCGTGGCTGCTTTATCCCTTGCAGTGTTCAAGGCCAGGTTGATTGGAGGCTTAGACAGCATGGTCTAGTGTGAGGTCTCTGGCCATTGCAGGGGGGTTGGAACTGGATCAGCTTTAAGGTCCCTTCCAACCCAAACCATTCTGTGATGCTCAAGTTAAATGAAAATAAAACTAGATACTTGCATTATGGAGAAAAGGGTTTCAAAAGGTTCCCCAACAACAAATGGATGAAGAAACAAAATGAAATGTTGCACTTAATCTGCTCTCACCAAGGTTAAACAGGTAAGACCTCTTTCTCTGTCTGTCAAGCTGATGTGTAGACAGGTTTCTGACACACAGCTTAAACCCTGACTCACTTAAACTCTCATGTAATTGCACCCTCAGGGTTCACCTTTCAGGGTGAAGTGTTTCTCTTGCTCTTTTCTCCTTCCCATTATCCATATGCTTTCTATCTCAATAGATAGAAATAGCTGTAGCTTGGTTTAATTTTCATTTGAAATTTCTTCTAAGAAAAAAAAAATACAGATATTCAGCTGCAGATATACTGTTTTTAATCTCTTTGACTGTTTCTGGTTATATTGCATCTTTTCACCACATAGCAAACCCTTTTCACATTATCCCCAGGATAGAACTTTTCTCCTGAACTCTTCTAATGTCCTTGCACTCCCCTTGTGTAGCTTTAATACAAATTAAAACTTTATGGGAATGCAGCCTGTCCACAACCACATCAAAGCTGTGGTTTTTAAACAACCCCCAGCATTGGTCAAGTCCGGTGGTTCAGTTTTGATTTGATATGTTCTATAGAAACCCTACTTGCAACGTTCAGTGAAGGCTGGAGAGCAGACACCAAGTTCCTAAAAGCTAATTGCTGTCTGGACTGAGGCAGCATCTTATTTATCCCTTCCTGTAACTTGTCCACATGAGTCATTTTAGCCTCTTATTCACCTAAACACCACCTAATTTGCCTGGTTTTAATGTTGACCAGCAGTAATTTCTTAATGTGAAGAATGTACAGTGAAGAAAAATCTGTTTACAGTTCTTTGATAGATCAGTTCCATTTTTTGTTCACATTTGCCCCTTTTTATTTAATTTTAAGGAAAAATAAGTACATGGAGTCTGGTTTTAGTCGAGGACTTTTCTGTTTTATGTGAGGAACAGACAAAGACCTGTTGCATCAGATGAGTAAAATTAAGTGGGGGAAGAAAAGTGTTCTTTACCTTCAACAAATCAAGTGCTTCCACCGTACAGGAATACACAGCAGTGTCTTCTGCCCACATGTGTGGGCACTAACGATAAGCAGACACGTCAACAGAGGGAAATCTCTGACAAGTTTTAATGTAACTTGGACATGGGATGTATCTTTGGAGATGGTCTATCACTTTTATTCCCTAATAACTTTTGACAAGAGACAGATAATGCGGCAGAGTTTATTTTAAGGTAGATTGTTTAATTTTCTATGTCTTCTCTGCCTCCTTTCTTTTTCTCTTTCCTTTCTTTTTTGCACCAAAAAGTTAATGCCCCAGCTCTTTAAGTTTGGGGATTTAGGGTAGGTAGCTGGTTAGATTTGGGCAGGAAGCAATGGATGCAGAGAGCAGCTGGATGTTGTTGGAATGTCAGGTCCTTGGCTGTGGGGGACATGCCTCACCCCCCATCCTTCTGCTGGGAGCTCCGGATGCTTGGGGACTTTCTGGGTCTCTGTCTGCAGGAAAGAGATGATACTCCTGAGCTGTCCCCAGGGTTCATGCAGAAGAATCCAGGTTTTTTTCCTGTTTTTTCTATTCTTTTTCCTGTTTTTTCATTCTTCTGGATGCCTTTTGTTCTTTTATCAGGTGAGCACTTTAGGGTGGTGGTAAGTACCACTGAGCAGAGTAGTGCTGGTGGAGGTCAGCCCCAAACATAACTGAGCAGACTCCCAAACCACGTGGTTGTTCAATGGAGGGTTAGATGTCTAAATCAGTACATTATGTGAACAATACTTGTGACCAAAAGGAGATTTAAACATCAGGGTCTTCAAAAAAGAAACAGTTTGTTCACCAGTGCCTGAGCATGCTTGATGTAGGCAGCTTTGCTGTATCCCTGCATCCATCTATGCTCCCACAGCACCAAATACATCCAGAGGAAATGGGATGAAATGTAAGAATTCTCTTGGGAGCAACATGGGAGCATAAGGGCTGTTTGGAGAGGTTGCACCTGGGAGGAAGTGGATTAATTTTAAAGCTCTTGGAAGTGGGTAAATCTGGGTGATGCTCTGCCTTTTCTGGCTCCCATCTTAGGTTGATCTGTTATACATCTGTGACACCATCGATAAATGAGGCATCATCCAATTTGAAGGGCACAGAAATTTGCTGTGGGAACCTGGCATGTTCCTGTAGACTGGAGCTCCCCCAGGCCCCAGTTTGCTTCCAGGCATGTCCTGCAGCCTTCTCCAAGAAGGGAGCAAAATGTCTTATCCGAACCAGAAAACAGAGAGAGGATAATTTGCCCCTGAAGAATTTTCTTTCAGGTTCAAAACATGAATTCTGGGTTCGTTGGTAAAGTGCAGTTTGAGAGGCTGCTTTTGTAAGACACATGTCAAAGCCCTTTTTGAATCCTATCAGCTCTTTGCATCAATTGGTATCTTACAATGAGAATTCACCAAAGTCTCTGTGCATGAGTGCTTCACTTTGTGTTTTCTGTATTAGTGATGCATTACAGCAGCATAGGATCAAGGAAGTCTGTTAAAGAGGAAAAGATCCATCTCACCTCACTAAATTTGCACAATAAAATGATGAATTTGGACTATGAGGGTTGTAACTGGAGCCTTTCACAGCCTCCCGCAGTGCACCAGTAGGGTGTTTTGTTTTCTGTTGTCTGGGTTTTAGAAGCAGGGATCTGACAGCAATACCAGCTTTAGCTCATCAGGGGCTTTTGCTCCATTCTCATCATTCTATTGCTTAAAACCTCAATCAGTCAATTATGAGTCTGCTACAGAGTCTGCAGCCTTAACCCTTCCTTGGACTTGGTACTGCTATTTGATTGGATGGGGCTTGGAGCAACCTGATTCTAGTGGAAGAACTCCCTGCCTGTGGCAAGGGGGTGGAACTGGATAAGTTTTAAGGTCCCTTCCAACTGAAACCAGTCTGCGATTCTATGATTTCTTTCCATCATAGTTTACACAATAATCTCATAGCTTAAAATGACCATCCTGTCATTCCTTACTCATTGTGTACAAAACTTAAACCCAGTCAAAAAGTCCATATAGAAGTAAACTGATGGATGTCTGAAACCTCCTGCTTTCTGAAAGCACTAAAGCTTATCCTTTAGAATCTCTTTATAAGGCTTCATGAGGGAATAACTTGTGGCTTTTAATTCTCAGGGTTAGGGGAGAGCAGCCATTAAGTAAAAATCTGTCTGGAGTAAATGAAACTGATAGTCATCAAAGTATGTGTTACAGTACAGTCAACATCTGTGAGAGGCTGTCACTGAGAACAGGCCAAAAAGGCAGACTGAAAGACAAATTAGAAAGGAGGTGGAGTGTTTTTAAAGCTCTTAATTATAAACAGGAGGCACTCTGATGTTGGTTCTTTTCTTTAAAACTGCCCAGTGAGCAGGACTTGCTGACTGGGAGATTGTAGCATGGGATCCAGAACCCTTTTTTTAGGCTTGAGAGGAAGCTGCATGTTATCTTACCAGATTGATGTATTCCAATAATGAATTTGAACCATGAGAGCTATGGACTGTAGGGTTTCTAATATTAGGGTTTTCCACTGGTTGTAACTCAGCTCCAGTAGGCACTGAAAGATTGAAAGAAATACATGCTGCCCTTCACTAGAAAATGTTTGACTCCTGACTGGTTCTGAAATCTGAAATCCCTGGTCTGCTCTCAGCATCACATAGTGTGTAAACATGGTCCATCATCCATTGTGGAGATGCAAACATTTTTGAAAGGGCTTTAGAAAAGTTTTTCCATCTGTGTTTTCATTGGTAGCAGCAGCTATTGCATGCTGAAAATATTACGAGAGCTGATTCCTTTGCCTCTTAAAGAAAGGGGATGTTAACACAATGTTTGTAGTGATTCAAATTTCATACACTGCTTGTTTAGGTGGCTTGGGAAATGTTGTGTTGGAAGATAGGCACCAAAGCTTCCCTGAGGTCATAGAATCCCAGAGTGGTTTGGGGTGGAAGGGACCTTAAAGCTCATCCAGTTCCAACCCCTGGCCACAGGCAGGGACACCTTCCACTAGGCGAGGTTGTTCCAAGCCCGTCCAGACTGGTCTTGAGGTCAAGGGCTAGACTCTAGCAGTAACTTAATTGTGTTGATGCCAGAAGGACCCATCTTGGAGGTGACAGCCATGGTCTGTGTCCTGTTACCCGTCCCGGTGGCCGTGCTGATGGTCATCAGGCATGAGTGGCAACAAGCTTGCCACACTTACTTCATGTAATTAAACACTCCATCAGAGCTGGAGCACAGCAGCTGTTTCGAGAATAACATGATGGAAATGTGATGGGACATTTTGGTGGCAGTAAGCCCATGCATACTTGCAACTGTGAGCACCCTGTCTCCCCTGGAATGCACCATTCCGTGCCTTAGTTTCAAATATACTTAAGATTGGCTATATTAATGAGAGCTACTGCTTAATTTGCTTAACTTTGAAAAGCTGGAAGACTTTCTGGTGAAGGGTGTTACAGAAAAGTACTTTACTGCTATATGGGAATATGGGTAAAGAAGGCATGTTTAGAAAAGCTTGAATGACTGCAGATTTCTGTCCTTTTGCTTTGTGTTGTTATCCCTCATCCTTGTCACTATTGGAATGCCAATGCTTTTGTAATTACCTTTTCAGCTTGGTCCTACACGTTAGTAATGAACCAGACCTATCTACCCTGAGAAATCTTTGCTTAGCGTCAGCAAGACAAATAGCCTGCCTAAATATGCACAGGTTTGTGTTTCCCTCCATCAGGATTGACGTGCTTTGCCCTTAGAGGTGTCTGTTCTTGTGTTTTTAAACGCATGTTTGTGTTCTGCTCCATGTATTTATTTTAAAATCTAGTTGTGCATCAACACATTCTCAATCTGAAATATAGATCTCAGACTGAGATATTTCAGATGTTTGAACTGAATCCAATTTTCAAGTACCATAGTTATCTAAGAAGTACATCAAAGTTTCCTTCAGTGTTTATTTCTTATTATTACCTGTTCTGGAGCCCTGATTGTTTTTTAGTGTAATTAGTGTATGTGTTACCATAAGTTCTCTTTGTGATCTTGCATCGGATGTGTTTACAGAGAAGAATCTCTTTCTGTATCTAAGAACTGAAGTTTTACTATATCAAAACCAAACCTTTCCCCTGATGCCACAATTTTAGACACCGCATCTGTGTACTACTGGGTTACTCCAAAGTGCTGGTTTTATTTCACTATGGTCACTGCGGTTTGCATTTCTATCAAATTCCTCAAGAAAGTCACCCAAAGGAGTTAATGGTAGCTCTATACTATGCCAGCTTTATGCTGACTGTGGCAGGACAGGATCTAAAATTAAGTGTGCTGATGACAAATTGCCCCACCAGAAATTTCTTGGAACTTGAAGCAGTAAAGTGAGTGTATTTATCCTTTAGCATGTTGTGTTATGGGACTGTGAACTATTGGATGTGGTACCAGCAGCCTTATATCTTACATTGTTAAACCAGACTTGGTCATGCATACCTTCCTGGAAAAGGATGTGCTCTCATGACTTGGGATGAGAACCAGACAAGTACAAAACACTCCACCTGAGTAGAAATAATTAGCTGGTTAAATAGCAGTTCCTCAGAAGAAGGTCTAGGAGTCATAAACTAAGCATAAATCCACAATATCTTACGTTGTAGGAAACGTAGTAATTCTGCTTAGGGCTGGAAGAGCCTGACCTGGAGTATCTGATCCAGTTTCAAGCATGTTTTTGCAAGAAAAGTGTGTATCATACAGCCCAAAGCTGAGAGGAGAGCAACAAAAATGAAGAAAAATCCAAGAAAATATATCTTTGAAGAAAGTAATGGAAGAGAGGCATTTGGCCAAAAGGGTTTGCAAACTTCCCTTTGGGTTTCTAGATAGAATTGTTGTTTGTGGGGGAACATTCATTATCCTTGTCCTGTTCTGAGGTGCCGTATGTTAATGCTGAAATTTATTTGTAACCTGGAGGGAAAAATCTATTTTACATGACAGGAAAGGAACTAGTGGGAAACCCTCTGTGCATACATGGCCTCTGTGCCAGCTGCTTTCAGGAACTCCTGGGTCATCATGTCTAAATCTTTGCTATTTTGGGCAACCACATCACAGAATCCCATTCATGAATTTCTCAAGTACCATTTTAAAATAGTTTGATTTGATGTATTTATTTATTTTCTATTTTCTTTGCTTCCATTCCTCTGATAGAAACCTCATGTCTTTGATTTGGAGGCTCATCTCTAATAATCTGAATGTTAATGTAGTCACACATGTGCTTTAGTTGTTCTTCATTGCCCTTTGGCTTCTTGAATCCGGGGGGAAAAGAGAGTAAGGAAGGGGTAGTTCTTTTATTGTCTTCTAGAAAGACAAACTACTTCTTCCATCACCACCACCACCCCCTGAGTCATTCTGCATCTGTTTGAGTTCATGTTGCTGAAATAGGGGGTGATGAATACTGCAGGCCATATCCTAGAGAAATGATGCTTTTTCATCTTTACTGGAAGTCTCTTGCTTGATATACCCTAAATTGTCCTTTGCCTTTTTCCTGAACTGTGTCTCACAGATGGATAGTTGTACTGTGATCAACTGATTATATAAAGGAATCCTGAAGTATCCTGCAATGTTAGACAGAGCCACCATGTGTTACCTCTGGAGACGGTTAAGAACAGCCTGTGTTTAATCAGAAATCATGTTCCACCGTACTGAGAGTGCTGATGGGCTTGTAAAGGAATTAAAGTCATAGAAAAGGTATTTTTGTGGGTGTTCCTTGAAATCAAGAAATCCTGTTGCTTTTGGGCACAGGGTTGAGAGGCAGTAGGTGTGCAGTTCAATCATAAGGTGTTAGCTGCAGTTTGATCATAAGGTGTAATTCAAAAGGTTGGTTTGACACTGTTTTCTTCTGTTCTGCTCTGAGAGCACCTTTGCTACCAGTGGCGACTAGACATTCTCAACAGAATTTGTTTCCCAGGGAGAAGACCTAGAGCAGAGGTTAGAGCAGAGGGGTATTGTGTTAGACATTTTTTAACACCATCATAAGGGAACTCGAGCAACACAGCAGCTTGAAGTTGTTACTGATAGTAAAAAGAGGTTTGGTTAGGGTTGGAAGGGCCTTTACAAAGATATCCCTTAAATCATATGTTTGAGAGGAACTGATGTACCACGTGAAGTTTTCTAGAGACTGAGCAAGAACCTCAGCTGATTTTTGGAGGTGAAGGTTTTTAGGCAGTGTATAAAGACTCAGAAGATTAATCACCCTCACCTCTTTCAGTAAAGGGAATCACACACTGTCATTGTGGACAACAAGTCTAGTTTCTGAGAGGAGCTATTTCTTACAGCAGCTGAGGTAAGAGATCAGAAAGATAACCACATCACATTGTATGTGGCTATATTTTGCATACTCTGAAAAGTTCAAGGTATTCATTATTGTGCTATGAGGATGCTGGGGAGGGACTGTTCTTTAGAGACTGTAGTGGTAGGACAAGGGGTGATGGGTTAAAACTTAAACAGGGGAAGTTTACATTGGATATAAGGAGGAAGTTCTTTACTGTGACGGTAGTGAGACACTGGAATGGGTTGCCCAAGGAAGTCGTGAATGCTTCATCCCTGGCGGTGTTCAAGGCCAGGTTGGACAGAGCCTTGGGTGACATGGTTTAGTTTGGGGTGTCCCTGCCCATGGCAGGGGGGTTGGAACTTGATGATGTTAAGGTCCTTTCCAACCCTAACTATTCTATAATTGGCACCAGGACTTGAGCAGAAGCAGCCTTGTCTTTCATAGAGGTTGGAAAAGACCTATAAGATCATCAAGTCCAACTGTTTTGCCAAGAATGCCAAGTCCACCACTAACCCATATCACTAAGGGCCTCATTATGATAGATGCAAAGTAAGGAGAAAGCAGAACTGTCAGTAAATAATAAGACCAGTAAGTATCCACCCCTAAACCAGCAGAAAGAGTCCAGCTAAAGGACAGAATGGCCATCATGCTGGTGGTGGGGATATTTGATGGATTTGAGGATTGCAGAAGCTTGGTGTCCTAGCTTGAACTGCCAACCATTGCACCCATGAGGACTGTAATCCATGAAGATACAACCTCATGTGGCTCCTGATGATGAAGCAACAAGGCTTTGTTCAGAAGGACACAGTTTTAAAAGGTCATTGCTGAGTGGAATGTTTTTATCTGCTGAACTGAATCAATATTTTGCAATTTGTAAATCTTAGAGCCTTGGTGCGCCCTGGTGATGCTGGTGGATTAATGAAAGCTAAATGTATTTCTGTACAAGATGATCCCTTTCCTCCTTCCCTCTTTTTACCTAAGGCATCATTTTCCTAGGGCACAGTTGCAGCACCACCAGTCACTTTTTGCTGCTACTAAGCATTTCCATATTTAAACAGTACTCGAGATTGTTTATTGAAGTGGCTTATATGAAGTCATCCAAACCTCTGGGAATTGTACCATTAATTTCCCCAATAAATAGGCAGAAGGACAGAAGCCAAACAGGATACAAATGCTAAAAGAGCCTCAAGATCAGCAAAATGTGCCCCTTTCTGTCAAACCAGCAAGTCATTGTTTTGCTATGAAAAATAGCTTTTTAGAGTTTTCTACAATTGGCTGGGTTTGGTACTTGGCTTCTTAAATCTTGTTTGAAAGGTGAAAGGCTGAGTCCTTTCTAAGAGCCAGAGGGCTAATTAGTAAGGTAAAATATTAGCAGAGAAAGTGCTTGATATGTTCTTATTTCAAGTCACAAGTGACAGGAGAAGAGGAAATGGCCTCAAGCTGTGCCGGGGAGGTTTAGAGTGGAGGTTAGGAATAGTTTCTTCCCCAGAGGGTGGTCAGGCGTTGGAGCAGACTGCCCAGGGCAGTGGTGGAGTCTCTGTCCCTGAAGTGTTCACAAACCATGTAGACAAGGCCCTCAGTGACATGGTTTAGTAGTAGCCCTGGCAGTGCTGGGGAACGGTTGGACTTGGTGATCTTAAAGGTCTTTTCCAACCTGTTTGATTCTATAATTCTATGTTCTTGTACAGGGAGATCCCAGTAGGACAATGTGGGAATTGTGACTCGGGCTGGAGTAGGTGCCATGGGGCATTTTTTTTTTTTTCTGCTGGAACATCACTTTCAGGGATGACATTGTTGGTTTGTAGATATTTTCTCCCATGAGAATTGCCACTTCAAAAGCTTTGGGTTGGGTCAAGTTGTAGCTACGTGTATACTTTTTCAGTACCATTAAAACATCCATCATTCCACAAAATACAATTTAAATACCATTTTTGTGATGTATTATTGTAGGACATTAATCATAAAATCACAGAATAGCAGACTGGTTTGGGTTGCCAAGGATGGGGCAGCCACAGCTTCTCTGGGCAACCTGTGCCACTGCCTCAGCACCCTCAAAGGGAGCAACTTCTGCCTGAGATCTCATCTCAATCTCCCCTCTGTCAGGTTAAAGCCATTCCCCCTTGTCCTGTCCCTACAGGTCCTTGTCCAAAGCTGTTCTCCAGGTTCCTTGCAGCCCCTTTAGGCACTGGGAGCTGCTCTAAGTTTTTAGTACTGACATCATTACTGTGGTCAGGGAAAAAAATTTTCCTTTCTCTTAATCAGCAAGAAATGTATTGCAGGTTTAAAAGTAATCACTTCGAGGTAATTTCTGAAGAGTTTAAATATATTAAAACATAATAAAAAATAAGCTATCCATGGGATTTTACACCGTTCTGGCAAAAATGCATCATATGTTTTGTAAACTGGTTGAATCAACCAACATAGAGTATCTGTTACTAACAAACTTTAAAGTTTGCAAATAGCAGTTTACAATCTATATGGAAAAAGTTTATGCAATAATAGATACACTAAAGGACAGTATTCAAAGAAGTTACTTTTCTAAATATTTTGGCAAAACAATTTTTTTTTCATGCGGAGTATTGTTTTTCTAAATGCTTCAATGCTTGAAGATAAGCAATATATTAAAGTTTAATTCCATTTTATTCCATTGTTGAGGTTTTGTTTCACCAAACTGATAAACATTTGCTAAATAAGTTAACAGAACATTTTCCTTTTTTTAAAAAAAAGACAGCAAATGAAACATTATTCTCCTAACCAAAACAGAAAAATACAATAAACCCTTGTTTTAAGCTTATAAACTTAATCACTCTTTAGATGAAAATAAGTCCATCTCCTAAATTCTAGGATGAAACCTTGGCCCTATATAAATAGCAAGGTTACAACATCTTCCATGTCTTTCTCAGGAAGTATGAAAACAAATCATGTTTTCTGTCTCTCTGCACTGATATCAAATGGTTGCTCTTGGCAGGAGTTGCTGTTTCCTTTCTTACCCAGAGTATCTTCATAGAATCACAGAATCCCAGACTGGTTTGGGTTAGAAGGGACCTTAAAGCTCATCCAGTTCCAACCCCTTGCTATGAACAGGGACACCTTCCACTAGACGAGGTTGCTCCAAGCCCCATCCAACCTGGCCTTGACTGCTTCCAGAGATGGGGCAGTAACAGCTTCTCTGGGCAACCTGTGCCAGTGCCTCACCACCTTCACAGGGAAGAACTTCTTCTAATGTCTCATCTCCGTCACCTCTCTTAGTTTAATTCCATTGCCCCTTGTCCTGTCACTACAGTCCTTGATGAAGAGCAGGCCATCTTGTGCAGATCAGCGGTCTTAAGGCAGACCATTACCAGACACATGGTGTGATGCATTTTGGCCTGCTTCATGGTTGTATTTTGCTTAAGTCTTGGAGCTGTAGAAATAGTTAAACCCCAAAACAATCCTAAAATACAGTGGGATGAAGAAAACTTACTAGAACCAAACTTTAGCTTGAGGTAGGATTTTTGGTTTTATTTCCTCGCTACAGGCAAGGTCACCAGAGGGACTGGCTCTTTCAAAGCAACTGTAGAATAGCTGTAGCTGCTATGGAGCCTGTAGTCATACACATCTTTATCAGGTTAGCAAAACCTAGGACATCTATGCCTATGTCTATGCAGCCTGAATGCCCTTTTGACTTTGATGCATGGAAATTTAGGACTTGAAATGGGAAAGCTCTTGGATCAAGAGCAGCTTTACCAGTTAGTTAGTATACCTTATGGCCTCAGCCCCAAGTTGAAGTCTATGGATGATATTTTAACAGTAAACCTGATAATCTTTGGATCCTCATTTGCACATGGTTGGTATAAGGAGCTATTTGTAACAGTCTGGTAAAAGGGGGAGATTGTGATGTGATCTTAGACAGAAGTTGTTCCCTGTGAGGGTGCTGAGGCACTGGCACAGGTTGCCCAAAGAAGCTGTGTCTGCCCCATCCCTGGCAGTGTTCAAGGCCAGGTTGGATGGGGCTTGCAGCAACCTGGTCTAGTGGAAGGTGTCGTTCGTTGCCCATGGCAGGGGGTTGGAACTGGATGAGCTTTTAGGTCCCTTCCAGCCCAAACCAGTCTGTGATTCTATGCTAATTAATATTTTAAATGTATTTAGATACTTCTAAAAGCTGCTGTGAGGGTTTAGGTGTATGTTGTCCCAATATATACCGATTCTCTCCCTATAATCTCTTTTTTTAGTATTTTTTCCTTTCATTTTGCTGCTCCCATTAGTAACATTTGCCTTCCTTTGGAACTTACAAACAAAAATGGTGAGCAACATGACCCTTCAAAACAGAACTAATAGGATTCATAGGGTGTAGATTTAGTGGATCTTTATTTTCTCTGAAGTACTATCAATGTGTAAAGCTATAGTTACAGTTTGCAAAGCACAATCTTCAGTGGACTTGAGCAAGGCTTCAATGCTGCTTGTTGTTGACTAGCAGCAGAAGCAAATCTGAAATATTTTTTCCAGTGTCTGGTAGATGATGCTTAATTTAAGTAATTGAGAAATAAGTCTGAAAACAGACTTACTTAATAGACATTAAATAGCTGGGGGGAAAAAAAGTGCAATTTGTCTTGATGGGGGTGGGAGAAGCTTTGTGTGTTTATATAAAATGTGGGATTTTCCAGGGTCTAAATAAGCAGGCAGCATGAGTCTTCATACATTGAATTTATAGTTGCTGGTCCTTCATATATTGTTGAAAATGCCATTTCATTTTACTATCACTACAATTTTTAGGTGATTTTGCTCTACCTTTTTTACATTTCACATGTCATAATGCTTGTGTCAGCTCAGATGTGTTAAAGCCTATGGCTACCTACTGCAAACAGGAAATGACTTTTTAAAAACAAAAATAGAAAGGCAGGAATGTAAGTGATTTCATATAGCTGTGTGTTCTTCTAACCTCCTTTTAACATGCTGCTGGTAGTAATAGATCAATAACTTTAAAGGTGTGAAGAGCCTTCCAGGAAAGCTACAGTCCCACTCTGGAGACCCAGTGTTGGTAAGGCAGCATGGAGAAATAGAGGAAGCAAAATGACATTTCAAATACTCCTGCCAGGAGCTGAATTTTCTTCTCCTGTGTGATAGGAGTTGATTTTCAGACTCCCAAATCCTGACCATGGTATGTCTGAAAGGGCTCTGCTGTTCAGTGGAAGATGAAGTGAGAATAAAGTTGTCAGCATCTGCTATGTTAAGATTTTCCAGCTTTAAAAGTGTTTCTATTCTGTAAAGGAAACTGGCCTTGGAATCCAAATTTCATTTCACTATTTGTTCTTTTTCTTTTGATGGATTGGATCATAACCTCCTGTTTGCTTCATTAAGGTAATAACCTGTACAGACATAGGCTACAGCCACATTTGAAAAGAAATGCAAAATCAAGGAGATAGGTGATTTCCAGGGTGCCCTCCTACAGCATATGGAAGTGGCAAGGAGTCACCTCAGTGTCACCTCACAGAACAGGAGGTGGCAACATCCCTGACAGCATTAATCTTGCCTAGGGGTAGGTTGGTTACCTTTTCCAGCAGCCCTTTTGCCTGCCAGGTTAGTCAATGGTATTAGTTCACCTCCTGAAGCAGTGCAGCTAGAGGCAACATCTGGCTGTTCCCAACAGGAGAGGCAAGGGAAAACTTAAATGGTCACAGATGTGGATCTAATCAGCGCTTAACTTTTGGACTTTCAACAGAACAGAAGTTCAGAATGTGTATGAGCGCTCCTTGGAGAGCACAGTGGCTACTGACTGGGCTCTTGGTCCTTTGCCAGTGCCTCGTCAACAGGTGTCAGCAACCCAAAAAAGCAGTGCCCTCCCTGCCAGCGGCGGGGATCCTCTCTGGCATTCCTGCTGCACAGCTCTGCTGGCCAGCGAGAATGACCCATAGGTCAGGAATGAGAGGCACTGCTGGGGTGGCACACTGCAGCTGCCTTGACATTTGCCTTGCCTTTCCTGGGGACGAAGCAGGGATTTCTGGCTCCAAATCTAACAACCTTCTAATAGATCAGGAAGGGAAGAAAAAATAAAAACAAACAAGAAAAGCACAAAAAGGGGAAGGAAGTGGTAGGTGAGTTGCTTTTTTTTTTTTTTTCTTAGAC
>JANHGB010013971.1:2375-29348 GCA_026283785.1 Coracopsis vasa | reverse complement strand
GAGGGAGGGGAGGGAGGGAAGGGGAGGGAGGGAGGAAGGGAGGATACAAGGAAGGAGGGGAGGGATGCAGGAAGGAAGAAAGAAAGGAAGGAAGGAAGGGAGGGAGGAAGAGAGGAAGGAAAGGAGGAAGGAAGGGAGGAAGGAAGGAAGGACAGGAGGAAGGAAATGCTTAATGCTTTCAGACTGAGAAGCTTCCCATGCTCATTAGATTCAGTCAACAACTCCTTTACTTCCTCAAGCAACAGGGATATATACATGCAAACCACCAGTGCGCCAGCCAAACACTATATAGTGTTTTTACCTAATAACAGATGGCACTTGTCTTGTCTTATGCATGCTGCAAAAACGAATTTTTAACCCAATGCTCAAGTCAGCTTTTATTTGAGTCAACAGGAGCTTCTAGCTAAGCAAAATTTGGTCTATAAGCCCATTTCCACACTGTGCTGAGCACTACAGGAAAACATTCATTATTATAAAGCCCCAAAACAAAGGACCTTAGAGCATTCAAACAAATATCAAATTCTATAATCTAGGCATTATTTGAATTGACAATAGATTTAAAAGGCTGCAACTGAGCCTTTGTATAGGTATTTTCCCTGAAGCACTTCTTTTCACCAATTACTGAATGATTGTATTATTGCTTAGAAATTAATTTGTTAGAGAGTTAGGTCTAACTTGAAAGTAAGTGGCATTTAACCAGAAATGTTCAATGAAAATATCATATAGCAGAACATCATAAATTATCCTTGCTTTTTTAGATTGTCTATATGCAGTATTTTATCTTTCTGTCAAATATAATAAAATTTAAATTAACAACAGCTGTGTCTGTCCATAATCACATCCTGCCTTGTCACCCTCTCTTTCCTCTGTAGTGGAAACTGTTTTTCATTTACATAATAGTGGCTGAGAGCAGAGAGTAAGCTAAGCCACCTAAGGATTCCTCTTGCTTTACACTGATGTAATTTCATGGATTTACACTACGGAAAGAAAAAAAAATGGAAGAAAGCAGTAATGAATCAGGCATAATTTCAAGAATATTTCCTTGCCTTTGTCTTCCTTCACTTCCAACAATTTCTTATATCTTAACATCCATATCATCATATTCTTTATAAACTAAGCATATGATAGTCCACTTTCTTTTAAAATAAAACCACACAACACATAAAATTGCTTTATTACTAAGAGGAAATAATGCCCTAAATGGGTTTGAAAAGGTTGCATTTAAATAACTTTCTGAGGATCTAGTTTCCTGTGACCATCAAAAACCAAAAAATTATGGAAAGTCTAAGAAGGCATCTGCTCTGTAAGAGCATTTTCTTCTCCCAAACTTTCATTTGTTAACATTCAACTGCTAAAACTAAGTTCTTTCCTTCTTGAGCAAGCTACTTAAAAAAAATGCAACTCTCACGTGTCCAAAAGAGAAAATGAAATAGCTATCAGTATCCAAGTCTTCTTTTTCTTTATGTTCATTTTAAAATGCCTTTTTCCTTTTCTGTTTTCAATACAGAACCAAAGCAGGCTGCATGTCTTTTCAGAGTTTCTGACATTTGGATCAGAAATGATCAAGTGATGAGAAAATGTCCTGAAGGCTCATCTTCAGCCAGATAGTAATTACTGACAAAAAGTTATACATGACTCTAATCCCCAAAGTGATGATGTTTGCTTCCAGCCATACAAAATGTTAGACTTGGCAAACAAGTCTTCTTGCACTATTGTTTCAGTCTAGGTCTTAATTCATGTATTACACAAACAGTGTGCAAATACTGTCTGTCAATGATATTTTGTGAAAAATGGTTTGTGTCAAATATTTATAGAAACAGCGCATACAGTATCACTAACAATCACTAGGAATCATTAAATAACAGATTGAACCATTTTTTAAAAAGTGATCAACATAGTCTAAATCTTGATAAAGCTTCAAATTCTGCATATGCAACTATATTTAGTATTTGTAGTTACTTTCCATATTTCTCTCTGTATTTTGAAATAAAGGAAAAATATAAAGAGAACATTGATTTTCCTTCTCTTTTTTTCTTAACCCTTTAATATTAATGGGAAATAATGGCTGTCATTGTAGACAGAAAAAGAATCTTCTCTTTAAGGACAGATCTTTCATGGAATATTGATCCAAATAAAAAAGTATCTGTGTTTAACAGCATGATTTAAAAGAATAATGAATTTTTTGTGACCCAGACTGCTTATCTCTCAAAAGAGCTGACTTTCATTTTTTTCAAAACAATGGCTTGTACTGAACTCCTTGGACAGCTTCACTATGTTAAGGCTCAACCACTCTGTGTTGGTTAAGTGCCATTTATATTTTATAAGGCATAATCTTTTTACATCTATTGGAAAATATTTGCAAGGTCTTCTACGGGGATCTCTCTCACAATAAAAAGGTTGTTTCACGCAGCATCTGCCCTTTAATTGATACTGTCTATAATTCACAAATCCCATCCATAATTTTGTTAATGATTCACTGAGTTCAGTTTGGCCAAACTGAAAACAGTCAAGGTGTGTGGGAGTACCTAACACAGAACAGTCACATTTCAAACAAACAATAAGAAGAAATTATCACTCTATCTTCCTTTCTTCTAAAAATGCCTTAAACTGCACCTTTCACATAAATAATGCTCCTAAACTGTGTAATTTCCAAGGAAGAATGACTGGCTCACAGCATTTATTCAGAGCCAGGTTCAAACACTAAACTCACACATGTTCAGCCTGCTAGGTTTAACTTTCATCTGCAAGAGACATGAAATAAAGCAGGGAGGACTGGTTATTATGTACTCCTTGTGATGTCCAGGATCCCTGTTTTCCATCTGGCAAGTGATGAGGATTACATACAGATCCCATTAACACAGGAAAGCAAATGAAATAATCAATACAGACAGTACAGACATATGAAAGGCTATTTCGGCTATTTCCTAATGTTCCAACCACATCCCTCCAAGATGTATTTTTTCTTTATTATTCATCTGAAAGTCAGCAAATTAAATAATGCATTTCCTGCCTACCATCCAAGACCCTAAAGCAAAATCCACACAGCCAAATGCATAAGCAGAAACAAAATCTGCACAACTCCATGTTACCATCATAGGCTTTCAGTACTGCACATAATTTCAGTACTGTAGCTTCAGATGAATCAATAGTGCAATGTTGCTTTAATTATCATTGGCTTCAGAATACCTCAGGGCACCTCTTTTGCCCAATGTGACAGGATCAATAAGCATTCCACAAATTAAAATAACTGAAAACTCCAACAAATGATGTTGTGGGGGTAAAAATACAGCGGAAGTATTTCAGGAATTACAAACTATATTACATATAATTGTAAAGTAACATTATTTCACACTTCCAAGCATCTTATAAGAGCAGTCACTAGGGAGAGCTGCTCTAATGGACATGCCAACTTACTCTGAAGAACTCTTTGGTTGACCCTGAGTCCAGCGTCCCATAAGCAATTTCAGTCTGTTTGGCAAGGTCTTCTGCACTTTCTATGGGTGAGACCATTCGCTCAACAGTCAAGAAAGCAGCGAGGTTAGCAGTGTACGATGAAATAATGATGAGTGTGAAGAACCACCAGACACCGCCAACAATGCGACCTGAGAGGGATCTAAACATGAATAAGATAATGCACATTTTCCTGTCTCTTAAGCCATGAAGAGAGAAAGAAAGAAGGCACTATTATTGTTGAACATGTATCATTACGTAACAGTCAATGGGAGGGACATCATTTGCATTTAAATACGTTTCCTCTTGAATCTTAATGCCTGCAGTGCAGAGTCCACTGTATTAATACGTATCATGCACATACAGAAGTTTTAATTCTCTTGAGCAGTAATCCCAGTCTTCTTATTATTTCAGGAAATGCCTAACATTGCAAAAATTTTGCCAGAAATACTGGATAGGTAATCTCTTTCTGTAGACGAAAGTAAAACATGGTAGTTGCAGATCGGTAGCTTTCTCTGTTTCCTTTTAAAGAAAAAGACAAAGGGCTTTGCACACGGATTATGTTGGCTTTAGGATTAAAATGTTCCTGTCACCCAAACTTATTAAATATTCTACAAGCTACTGCAACCATTTGAACTTTCACATTTTTCTTTAAGAAGCAAGCATTTTGTGGTAGCAGAGATGTTAAGTAAAAAGTTATACTTTCCATTTTAATACCTGTAATTTGATGAGAGAGCTGCTAAGGAGTAATGTACATCCAGTCTTAAATTTATTGCTAGCTTCAATAATAGCAGAGTTAGGCCAATGCTGAATAATCTCAAAATCTCACTGTAAGTGGCTAAAATATAGCATTCAAATTTGAAAGATTGGGTCATAATGTTTAATTGAGAGGTTGCAGTCACTGCACACTAAAGTTCAGGCATCTTAAAAGGTTGAGAAATTCAGGAATGGGATCATATGTTCCATTTGAGGCACCCACCCTGTAAGGCATAGTTTAGCAATATAGTTTGGCTTCTCAGGAACAGATGGTCAAATATTCTCTGTCTCATAGATACTGGTATTCTGGAAGCAGTGCTGTAGAATTTGATAGGGAACATAAATAGGACATTCATTCATGCAAGGCAAATATTCAGCACAATAGTGTGCATTTCATAATTATAATACAATGGCACTAATTTAGCAGTGACACAGTTCCTCTGAACTCAACTCAGTGGAATTGCCAGTGTGTACGTGCTGTTTCTGAGAGCTGTTTGTGATTTATGCACATTGACATACATAAGATAATAGTAATGACAGAAATTCAAAGCAGATTCTCTGTTGCCGTTATCATAACTATTAAAAAAGAAAAAAATGAAAAGGCTTCCTAAAGAATGAACTTCAAAACACTGCTGGGAAAATAAATGAAGGAAGATTTTATGCTTCAGTGTTGAAGACAAAATGCAAATGTAAAAAGATTTGACACAAACCTTGGGGAAATATCACATCCTTGTTGCATAAAGGCACCCAGGGAAAACCAGAGGCTGTTGAATATGCCAAACTCATTGGGTGGCTGGTCACTGGGTCCTTCTTTCCCATCCTCTGGTTCTTCTGTGTGCCACTCATATGGACTGAACCTGCTAACTAGGAACAGGACCACACTGACACCAATATAGGCAAAGACTATGCACATCCAGATCTCATACGCCAAAGGGTCCAAGAAGGAAAACACTCCTGGTTTAGATTTCTGGGGCTTTTTGATCATAATGGATATCCCCAAACTCATAAAAGGCTTGGAAAAATCAATGACCTCTTCTCGTACCAAAGTGATGGTCAGAGGCGCAACAGCAATCTCTGCTTTCTATAAAGAAAAAAGAAATATAGATGTATAGATTAATTGGAGTTCGCTTACACACTCAGCTCAGCAGCTAATTCCAAAGGTATGTCATTAACATCAGGACACTGTGGCTTAAATGTTCCTTGGAACATCTTTCTGGGTTTTTTTCTATCACAGTCTACACTTTCAATATGCGTTTAGTAAGACATATACCACAGATTTTTATTTTACAGAATTATACTAATACTTAATATTCCTGCTAAGGAGAAGACTCTTCAATCTTATAGAGGTGGGCAGCAGTTTAGATATGTCATTTCAGGTACTAATTTAGATTTAAAGTCAAAGAATTCAAGGAAGAATGAAGAATGAGAATGACCCTACAGTCACTGAATATATAGTCATTTTTTTATGAAACCCTAGAAACATTCATTTATTATCATATTTTCATAAGATAAAATAATTCTTCAAGGGAAACCACCTCACAGACTCAAGGAAGTTCCGAATAGCATGAAGTAGCAAAGGTGATTAATTATTGCTGTGATGGCACAAAACTGCATGCAGTTGTCTTGGGCAAAAGTGAGTTCAACAGGAATGAATCAGTTTTTAGACAGTGAAAAAAGACAAGTATACAAAAAAAAGCTGTGCATAATCATGCAATAAAAGGATAAATAGTGTGCCAAATCCATTCCTATTAGTGACAGGAATAATTTTTAGTATGTTTCTCTGATATGTTTTTAGAATGAATGAATTGTTGAATTAAGCGTTATTGATGTGATGGTGATTACAGCTGCCAACAGTGGTGTCTGCATGAACTATACTGTATTGTAGCTGTGCTAATGGGTCATTTCTGTCATTAGGGATTCAACAATACATAAAGTTTGCTCCTTGCCTTGCCTGGTTTTCCATTGCCTTGTATGCTAAAGCTGTCATTACAGCAGAACTTAATATAAGAATTGTAAGAGGAACTGGGACAGAAGATGCAACAGTGGGAAGGGAACTGATGCAGAAGCTGCTGAAGCCTTTCTCCTGTTCATCATCATGGTGCTGTAACTAGGTGGATTCAGAGAGCAGAGCCTGTGCTCTGTGACCAGCACGGACTTCTATAGAGCTTATGGGCTAAGGAGGGTAACTGCGCATATTTTTAGAAGACTTTGTTTTGGTTGTAAACAACGTAGACTCAAAATTTGCCTTCTGCAATGGCTTACTCTGCTTCAGGCCTCAATATATGAGATAATCTGCCTGAATTTACCCCATCCAGGTAACAAATAAGAGGCACAATTGAGAGTTATTCATAAACATCCATACTAGCACTGTGGGAATTTTCTTTTCTACTTAGTTAGCCTGAATTCATCTTATGGGGTAGCATTTTCAAATACAGCACACAACCCATACCTTAGCAGAACATTTAAGCATGTTTGCCTTTTAGGATGCTCTTAAGGACATTCATACTCAATAAAATATACAAGGATATATTTAAATCTCATCAATTGCAATAAGAGTAAAACATGCTGAAAATTAAAGATGTACTTAAATAGTTTAATTCAAGTGTTATATAAGTAGCTTGTGTGATAAAGAAAGAAACTGAAATGTAGGCTTTTTTGTCATCTCTTAACTTTGAATCAGGTATATGCATTTAAAATAATATTTTCTTATTTCATACACTAAGTTATATTGAGATACATTTTTTATGGAATATAATTTAAAACTAATTTCTTGTAGCTAAAAACTAAACCTATTTTGGTACCTGTATAATTCTGAATAATTCAAAAGAACTGACTCATTCCAGTGTAATGGCCTCAAAATACAAATTTGTATTAAAATTGCTATATATTTTATAGATATATATTTTGTAATGCAAAGCCTTTTAAAAATCATGGCGTCTTGAAATCTTGTGATTTCATAAGTTTGACTGAAATAGATATTTTATGAAGATAGGTATTACACGAAGAAAAACACATTTTAAAATATCCCCATATTTGTAAAGTAAATTTGATTTCTGTAGTCTAAACATTGTAGGATGGTCTGGACTACTGGCATTGCTTCATATTTTTGTATTTCATCTCACTCATAATTTTTTGTTTCCTAGAAGAATGATTTCCTTCCTTAGAGTCAATGCCTTTTATATTTCTAAATTTCAGCTACTGTGAATGCCTAATGTTGAGTCCTTGAAATGAATTAACCAAAAGACTCAGGGAAACTGTGATCTGCTACTGCTGATCTCTGTATTTGTGATATAGTGGTATCTTCATTAACCCAGTGCAAATGACAGACTTGATCACTGTCTTCAAAAGTGTTACCTAGCGCTTCTTTTGTGTCTGCAGATTGCTACTGGGATTAAAATAAGGATCCTTGAGGGCTGCTAGTTTTTAAAATGTGAGGTGGAAAAGTGATAGCATCATTTCAGTGTGAACTGTGTTAATTTTAAAGACGTAATTAGCACACTGCATATAGTATGTAAAACACTGGATAAGATTTATCTTACCAAATTTAAATGATCAAAGAGTACAAGCTGAACTTGGAACTACGTCAGAACTAGCTGCCTACACCACTTGAAGGAGTTAGAGAGGAGAAACAGAAACTTATCCCATTTTATTACAATAGTGATCTAATGTCAGATGATTCATAATGTAACCTCCCCTATCTGATCATGTTATTTATTATTTGAGACCAGTGTGTGCCACATTAAGGCCTACATAAAAAGGCCTACATAAACTCTTAGCTGTTGAAAGCTAAATAATGACAATAGTTGTGCATGATAATCATCACCATTTGTGCTTTGCTCAGCTAATGTACACCATATAATTATGGATTTAAATGCTCAACAATATAACAATAGTGAAAATAATTACTGATTTTGTTGCCAGTGAAATCTGTTTTGACAAAGACTAATGGTACTTCACACTTAAATCAACTGCATCTGTAACAGCATTTCAATCAAGGCTGTACCACTACCAAGTACTGATGGATTCTGAAACCTTTCGATACTATACAATGGGACAAGATTAAATCTGATGGTTAGAGACTTTTACTGGTTTGGAATATATTATTTTAACCTTGTTAATAAAATCTATGCTTGTCATATTAAGGTTGTAAACCTATCTGAGAAAAATCATGCAGAAAGTGTTTCAACTTCTTCAAGCAGCTCACAGCTTCTCAGATTGTAAAGAGAAATGAGTTGTGACCTTTTGTGCTCAGCAGTGAAAGAATAGCATCCTGTGTCAGAAAAATGAATATTTAATTGAAGCTGACTTTAGTGCATTTGGAAATGCCTGTTGTACATGCTTAATGGTATTTCATCCCCAAACAGCATTTCTCCTGTGAGCTAGATATCAGGGCCTATATCGTCCCAAAGAGACTACTGCAGGCATTCAGATACATCAGGGACAAACGACCAAGATTTGCTGGTAGCTTTTAGTAGAGTGCTAAAAACAAAAGAAGAAAATAAACAACCCCCTACTATGAGCTTCTGTACAGTCATAGCAAAACTGTACACCACAGCACTTTATAAACCGTTTCCCCTGGGACATGATGGAAAACTCAGCCACAGAATTTACATAACAACCAAGCTGCTCTGTGCAGTATCTCAAGTGTCCAGGTACCAGAATGACCACCAGTGTATATGAGACCTGAGGGGACATGGATTAAAACTGGCACATGTCCACTCTCAGTAACGTGGATGGGGCTAAGTGGCATTGCTGGCACTGGGGCATTGGGGTACCCTGTAAAGAGCCAGGGAGCCTTTTTGTGTGGCACAAGCAAGGTCCAATCTCACTGGCCAGCACAAATCCTCTAATGTGGTTGGGAATTAGAAGCTGTAAAATATTTCCGAGACAGATCATCTTGTTAACATGCTAATTTAATTGCAAATTCTGTCTCAATCCTGGCTGGATATAGAAAGCCTTGCTTGAAGCTTGAAGCACAGCCAACTAGTCAAAGTACTTGTGTTTATCTCCAAATCTGAGTTCTATCAGAGAAGACAAACATCCTCTTATAGCAGAGGTTTGCAGGAAAGTCTCTGGCTGACTGATTTTTTTGCTTTCTTGATATAGAATAGACCAGGAAACCTGGTGCTCTGTAAATCATCTGGCAAGGACACAAGGAAGTTGCAGGGAGGATGCTCTTCATGCATTCCCTATGGAAATCTTAAGGAGCAAACTTTTATAAATAAATAGAAAGAGCAATTTCCTTTAAAGCTGCACCTGTAAAAGTACATTAAACATGTTTGGATTTGCTCTAAGCCTTAAGGCCAGCTGGTAAAGGACAGTCTGGTGTCAGTACCATGCAAGTCATTTAACCTCTAAACTAGCATGGCTTCATTTAAGCTGCTTAAATGGGGAATGGTCTCTTCCCCATCCTCGTGTCTAGCTGGGCTCAGAAATTGTTTCGGACAGTAATTATGGGTGGAAAATACTAAGGACCATTGCTGCCATTCAGCAAATTCATCAGGCAAGTTTCAGTGCCTAGGAACATTCCCTGGTGCCACTGATACTGGGATAGACATAGCCTCAAGGAACCTTCTGACAGCAAATATATTGGGCAAAAGCAGACTTCCGGTAGTTCTTCCAAGAAAAAGGCAGCTCAAGGGCTTTGCTGCAGCTCATTCCCAGATTCACAATCAGACTGCAGCAGGATTTTTTAAACTTGGCAATCAATCCTTTAAAGTGCCTTCATCTCATTCTTTTCCATTACAAAAACTGAAGTGTTGACCATGTATTTTGGCATGTTCTCTTCATGCAGATTTGCAACAGGTTCCTTATGCCTGTGAGTTTTGTTGCTTTCAGATATGTTAATAGTTGTGGGTCATATTCCAGTAAACAAAAAATCCCCAAAACAACAAAGAGAAAACTAAAGTGCTATTTCAAGTTTCCTCTATAATTTTCAATTAGATGATAGGCTACTGAAACTATGCGTCTGGGCAAGGGAATTTTCTCACAATTTGTAAAGTTTCTCAGAGGATTTAAAAAAACCTGCTGGTATAAAACAGTGCACAGCCATTGACATCCATGTGTTTGCTATTGTGATTAAAAGCCAGAAGACGGATCATCTCCATCATGATAAAAATGTCTGGAAAAAACCTTGACTTCTAATATTCCTATAGCTGAGCTGCTTCCAAGCCACTAAAATGGATACACATGCTTGGTGATCATTCAGCTTTTCCGCTCTTTAAAGACAAGTGAGGTTGGTTCCTCCAAGAATTTCTGAGAACAGTTTTGTGAGGTTGGTATAACCTTCCCATTCCCATGTGGAGGGGAAATCAACAAAACTCTGGGGCATCATTTCCCACACTCCTCGAACACACTATTTCATTTTGAGGAGTTCCCTGAACTGGTGCTAGTTGAGGAGACTTCAACAAAATTTATCACCTGTACTTTGCTGACAGAAGGGAACAAAAATGGGGCTGACAGAAAGCCATTAGGCTTCTGCCACACATGGCCCTGTCATTAGAATTGTGAAAACTGCAACTGGCGATGGACCAGCCGGTATGCAGTAGTTTTTTATAGGGAGGTTGAGGCATTTTACGAGCTCATGGATGGGAGTATTCTCACCTGAACAGTTTTAGGAGTTTAATATTTCTATTTCAATACTGAAATGAAAAGTTTCTCTAAGAATTCTAATCTATTTTTAGTGCAGATACTAGCAACTCTGGTCTTCAGCAAGCACAGTTCTGAGTTTTGTTACTTTTGGTAACACCAGATACTGTAAATATTTCTTTGGGTTTGTTGGAACTATTTTCATTAAATATTTAAAAATCATGTGTCAACAGAATAGTTAACTTTTATGCTATTCTGAAGAATCATTCTCCACATATGTATAGCATAAAGCTCTTAGTTGCTGCTCTTACCAGGTTTGCTCTTAAATTTTATATTCAGTGTTCATCTTAAAAGTGTTTCTTAATTCTGAATTGACTTAATTGCGTACTTGGCTGTAGTGGGTTTTTCTTGTATGTTTAATATATGATGGTAGATTCTCCGTTTCTCAATCTAGACCCAGGGTCCTAGCTTTTTCACTATTCCATGAAAATGAGTAAGTGATATACTTCCCAACTAAATTTTACAATATATCAGGAATAGATGGTCTCTAACATTAGTTCTAATAGTAATGAATTTTTAATGAATGTGCAATTTAAGGATATTATATTATAAGGTACTAGCTGAATAAACAGTAGAATTTGCATTAAATTATTTTATATTCTTTTGAAAACAAATGAAAGCACACACATCTGAAACAGAACTTTGTTTCATTTCTGTGATCCTAAGGTTAAATAAAATGCACATATGCTTCCTACTTTATGACTATTATGAAGTAAATCCTGCTTTAAAAATTGTTATGCTTACCCCATAAACAAGTTCTCCCACCATCCCATTCCAGATTTTTGTCTCTGGATCCCTTGCTCCATACTTTCCATCAGGAACAATGGCAATTTTGTACTTGATACCAATATGTTTTGCAATTTCTGATGCCAGATCTACACAGTATCCTTCAAACTTGTCATTCCCTTCAAACGTATCATGGTTTTTCTTGAACATAACATATGGGGCTTCCTATAATGAAAGAAGTAGAACTGTAAAGGAGAAGTATATCGAACATCCTCTGAAACGTAACATGTCATCTACTCACTGAACAACAGACATTTTATCCAAAGTTCATGGATAGTATTAGCATATTTAACTTAAAATATATGAACAGAAATCCTTCTGGAAAGGTATACTTTCCACTGTAATATTTACATTATTTACACTGCATTTATTTTACAGTGTATTTATATATATACTGTAAATATTTATATTTACATATTTATACTGCAATTTGGGTTATACATTTCACAAGATTTATCAACCTTACTGATTAGAGAACACAGAAACTATACAAAAATGCGTATGCATTTTATATGAAATACCTTAATCCAGTACATGCTAAATTTAAAGCATGAAAAAAGGTTGAACCTATACAGTACAAATGAGTGTGGGATAATGCAAGGTATAATTTACACTTTTGACCTCAGTAAGTAAGCCTATTCTCTAACATAGTGTGGCTACTGCCTGTATAACTTCAGATGCACAGCCTGAACGATCTGCTTTCTTGAGGTTTAGAACACATAGTTACTAAGAGACTACATACATTTTAGTGAGAACATAGAGATACATTCCTGAGGAAACACATAACTGCCCCTTTGAATAAATAGTGCAGATTCTGCAAGGTCTTTTAGGATGAATCTAAGCAATATGCACAAACAAGAATGGCATTAAGCTGACACTGACCTTACATGCTGCATGAAAAAGAAGTACCAAAATATATTTGGATGGTGAGTGCCATTGAAAAGAAGTAAAACCTGTCTCAAAAAGTGGATCCTACATTCCCTGTGTAAACCATACAGTGACAACAGTGAACATTTTGTGATTGGGAAATCAAGGTGACACTGGAAAAACAAGGTCATGTTTTTCTTTTTTTGCTCTGTGTGGATTCAGACTTCAGCAATCATGTAAAACTATGCTTTCTGGTGGTATTTTAAATTACTGCACACTATTTATATTCATACCCAGTTCCAGATAAAACACTTGTCAGTAATATCACCCTTTGTTTGAATTCACAGACAAAATACGAGCATTTGAAGTTTCTTCCGTGCTGGAAATTGCGAATGCTGGTTTTTTGACACCAACCACATATTTCCTGCATTTGTAATTAATACAAAAATAGAAATAAATGTAAATGTGTAGTCTGAGAGTATTTGCTTCATTGAAATGTCAGCAACATCAGCTGTAAGCAACAGCAATTTGGTAACCTTTACTAGATGCTTAACACTGGAGGATATGTGGCATTACGTGAGAGACAGGGGGACTGAATAAAATAATTTTCAGAGTATCAGGTAAACTTCCTTTCTGACACCAAAATGTAGCTCCTATTAGTGGGGTGTGTATCCACACAAGAGAAGAACTTTATAGGCAAGCTGGAATAGCATGTTTAATTTATAAGGTGAAAAGGCACCTTATTCCCTGTAGTAAGTATGCCAGGACCCACTTCCATATACAAATGGTAGAACAGTGCACTGTGTAGTGTGAATGAAGACAGTTGTGTGGCACATTCATTTTAGTGTGAGAGAAAGCCCCCGATTAAATTCAACATGGTTTGGGAATGGGAAAGTTCTAATGTTTCCTTAAGAGAGAATCAGGTACTGCAGGAATGTTTCAGGTGTATTCCCAGAATACCTCTCCTCCTATCATCTCTTTATGTTATTTTCTGTTATGGACATGCCTCTTGAGGCCCCATTCCCTTAGCAGTAATTCAGTGTTGGAGGCCATTGATGCATTATGCTGGGCAGCATCAAAAGGAGCGCGTCCAGCAGGTCCAGGGAGGTGATTCTCACCTCTACTCTGCTCTCATGAAACCCCACCTGGTGTACCGCATTCAGCTCTGAGGCTCACAACATAGTAAGAAGTATGTGGACCTCTCATTTTACTGATTTAGAGCAAAATACAGCAAGTAAAATCTCTTAGAATGCAATTCTCTCGTATAATAAGGTATTACCTCTTGCTGTGACTGCTTTAAAAGGAGAAACAATAAACGAAGAAGCAATAGAGTGCGATCTGCCAGTGTGAAACATTAAAATTAAAAATAATGGGAGCACCTACTACCTTTTGTTTATTATGTTGCCCTTTCCCTCCTATTTTACACAGAATAAATACGTTTCTTTAATTGTTGTGCCTATTTTACCTGCCAAATAATGAGATGCATTTTCAAAGTAGAAATTGGTGGGGGATGTGGGTAGGACTGAATGTGGCTTTCTGATAATGACTGTTTGCAAAAAAAAAAAAAAAAATAAACATCACTAAGTAGCACTAGTTCTAAATTCTGTCCATTTCAGGATTTGGGGCTGTTTCAAACTAATGAGGTATGCAGATGTTATTATAATAACATCAGGGCACTGCAAGGCATGCTTTACCGATTTGGCTAACAAGCAACTTACACAGAAGAACTTGCAAGGTCAGTCTGCAAAGTCATGAAATAGAATCATAGGAACATACAATCATAGAACATCTGATCAATAGGATGCACTCAGCCATATCTTGATGATTTTTTTATCCATAGCATTGAAAAAAGTGACTTGTTTCTGTATAATACAATTACAATGGCATTTTCTAAATCAATACTAATCTTAGTGTAACCATGCTAGTCTAAAGATACAAGAGATGAAAGACATCTATGGAGAGGTAGTATCTTCTATCTGATCAGATGAAATAGCTGAGAATGGTAGGTATGCTTTTTCACTGTTTCTAGTTCTAGCCTCTTGTCTAATAAAAATATTACTTCTCCCCACCATCTTTGTATTTACTATATTTTTGAACTATAAGCACTTAACCTACTGACGTAAAATGCAGGTTTGACTTACTGCTGAATGAGGTTTAACACAGCAATATTTGCAAGATTTCAGCTGCTTAATAGTATTCTATAGGGTAGTGAATCAAGGAAAAGTCCACACTGAAATGATCAACGACTAGCATGGATCAGATATTTGAAATGGTGCAAGCTTTACTTATATAATTCACAATTTTATAACAATACTTAGCATTTGTAAATACAAGTTGATGTCTGCAACAATTACCTTTATAGATGTAAAACAAATCATTCCACCACATTGCCACAAATTCATGTGTACAGTAATACGCTCACAACTGATGATTCATACTACAAGGGAAGCTGGAGAAAGTAGCTAACTCAAATACCAAATAGATCTGTGTTTGGCTTTCCTACTCTAAAGTTCATTTCAAAGTCTTCAAACACTGTAAAAATAATTTGCAAAAGTGACAAATATTCGTGCAAGGAAATGCCTCATTTTTAGAACAGGAGTGGCACACATCATCACACTTTATTCTGAAAGAAACTTCTGTAGATGTCAGTGAAAGATTTTTTGTGGTTATTGTTTTGCTTTTTTTTTTTTTTCCTTTTTCTGAATAAAGTGTCCAGGATTCGGTTTGAAGTCTTTCTTGTTGTCATGCAACAAACTTCACTGTACTCTCCAGTCTAACAAAGAATTTAATTAATAAGATTTCTAATGAAAAAATATTCTTCTACTATGAGAAAGGTTATAGTTAGAATTTTTGAGGTAAGACTCCATCAAGAGTTTATCTGTCAAAACAATGAGGATGGTTCTCAGTCACCTAATGAAGGTTATCTGTCATCTGAGATGTCCTAAAGTAACCTGCTTGAGCTCCAAGTGCAGTTCTGCAGGTCCTTTGTGCTGCCCCTTTGTGGATAGGTCTGATAACCTCTGTCTTAAGCATCCACCTATGGGACATTGAATCAATTTCTAAATCTTAGTGGGCTTTCAGGAAAAATTGTATATCTGGAGCACAATTTATTCCACATGCCTGAAAGTGTAGCAATCCAGATGGAGTGATTTTATATGGCACAAGAGAGGCAAATGTCCTCCTGCCAGTGTAAGAAATGGGGGATAGGCAGTATACCCTAGAGCATCTTAAATGTCACTGAATGGGCATTCATTCAGTGGGCAACTGAATCAGTACCCTTTGCGAAGTCATCTACATTTAGGTGACTCAGTTGCGAACTGGATTCTGCCCTTGAAACTTAATCTGCCAGACCACCCCATTAAAATACTGATCTGTAAGCCACAACACAGATGCAGCTCATGCACACCAAACTTTTGTTCTAAAGGATTTTTGTGATTTTTAAGTTTTGCAGTCTCAGAGTAGGTACAGAGTTGACGGGCTGTACCATGAAATGGATCAGAGGCGCTGGAGTAGTCTTCCAACCCTACTCCCTTACAGTCTATCAGCAACTTGTCACCGTATTTCTCAATTTACTAAATTAGAGGTAATCATTATTCCTAGCTGGGTAAATCACTCAGGGTTAGAGGCGGGCTGCACATAGCATCCCTTCTCCAGCCATACAGTGAGCCTACTGTGCACTTGGAGGTCCCAAGCCCTCCCCAGAGGGAATACTTCTGCACACAGGTAGAAAACCTGTCCTTCCCAGAGGGCCATACATGCAGGGCACAGGTCTCTCTCAGGAACTACAAAAAGGAGGGCTGCACTGCAGCCCATGGGATACACAGCATCAGCTGTCCCTACTGCCACCTTTCTCTGGGCTGCTCTTTCACCACATTCTTAGCTGGAGACAGGTTTAATGCCTATGCACTAAACCAAAACTGTAAATTCTACACGCTTTCACTGTGTTACAAATGAACATAATATTTTGCCAAATAGACAACACTGTACTAAGTTCTTTGAGCGCAGAGCTAATTCATTATAATGCATCTTCTATGCAGTAGCCATACAGCCACATAACAGCACAGTAAGCATAGACACATAAAAACTGAAGAAAAAGAGGGCAAATCAACTTGAGCTATTTGGCTTCAGGCAAAAATTAAAGCGAGCCACGCTGAAAACTTGTAATCTTATGCTGCCACAACACCTGTCTTCAAAGACTAAAAAGCCTGACAGCACTGGTTGCAGAAGCTTTTTCTGTTTAATGTCGGAAAATATGCATGCAACCAAAATTACACGTGTCATCTACAGTGGTTCAACTTCCCTTCAGTGTGAAGAGGGCAATGAAGAGGGGAAAAGTTGCTGCCTGGCATTTGAAACATGACTATAACACAAAGAAGAGCAAAAGAACAGGATTCTGAGTTATTCTAAATATATCTTTCCTTTGTGTGTGTGATCATATACTTGTGGATACTGAGTACATTGTCCTGGCAGGTCAATATTAAGAATATATTAAGAATCATGGTTCCCATCTGCCATCAGCATCATGTGTGCAACTCCCAGGGGAGTTAATGGGAGACAAGCATGAGAAGGCAGAATTCACCATATATTCTTATTCAAACCAAATTCTGATATATTTCTCTTGCACTATGATTTTGAAACATTGAGAAGGGGACACTTGTGGTCAAGAAGCAGTGCTGCTTTAAGTAACTGCATATATCCCAAAGTGACATGCTGCATAAAGATAGGGCATGCTTTGGAATATTAATTCAGCTTTCTGGTTTTTAAAATGAACCCACCAGTCCTTTCAATGCAAGGACTGGAAAAGTTCTTTTGAAGATAACATTTATTATGCACATCAAAATGCTTCAATGCAAACAGGACAGGCAAGATAACACATTTTAAAAGCTTTCTTGTTTTTCTTTTTTTCCTTTCTGGCAAACAGGAACCTTTTATATTACTTTTCATTATTATTTTTTACTTGCTTCTCCTAAGCTTGGAGCTATTTATGGAAATTGCAGTATTCATGTATGGTAGCTTCAGTCAAAGATATCAGGATTGGTATGAGAGGAAAATTTCGACTGAAAGCTTGTTATTCACATCATTCTCTTCTCAGCTTGGCAAAGTTGAAGCATAACGTCATCTGTTCTAGACATTTCAGATTAGCCACAGAACTTTTCTTGGTGGTTCAGTGCCTGGTCATCCAGTCAGAGGAACAGTAATCCATATGGAAAAATTAGCTCAATGCTACTAGACTGGTGGTTAATACTTGAGCCTTAGTTAGGAATGTTCGCAGCATCTTGGGACTCTTTTCTTCCTTGATCAATTTCTTAAAATAGGATTCTTCATCAGAGGCTGAAAAGAGGAGGACTGTACTGAAGTATATTTTTTCCATCACCAACTCTTTTTTTTTTTTTCTTAGGAAAATGATACATATATTTTAAACGTCCCATGCAAAAAAATGAAATAAAATGAAAAGTTACACAATTTGGTTAGGAGTTACATTCTGCATAGTAGTTTGGTTGATTTGCATCCTGGAATGATAATATACTTAAATGTATAAATGCTGATACACCTGCCAGAAATCTGGTAACTACCTCCATTTTTGAGTATGAAAATGTCTTGACATTTCCTCTGAATAATTTTCAACTCCGTATTAACTCAGAAAAATTACTGCTTAACAACACATACAGAATATTCCTTCCCATTTGAGACACAGTTTATTCTAAAGGGTTAAAATGTCTTGTCTAAATGAAGCAGGTGAAAAGGGCAGTGAACTGAGATGTAAAATCTTAAAAGCGGTCAGGTAAAGGTCACCCTTTGTCAATTGACTTTGACAAACATCGGCTTAAAAGGGCATGTCAGACTTCAGAGGGAAAATTGTTAAATAGTTTGTTTAAAATACAGATTTGTACGAAACAATAGTTTTAAAAACTATGTATTAAAAATGTAAATGAATGAAGCAACTGCATTCTCCTCTGCAACCAGTCTTCAAAAGCACCAATAACACTGGAAAATCAACCCCCAAGTCTATTTCAATTTTATTAAAATGGAAATTCTATTGAAATGCTGAATAAGCATATTAAGAAATATGTTCAAATGCATCTACTAAATTCATTTTTTCATTCACAATTAAAAAACAGATAATCCAGTTGTGATAAGATGACTGAACTATTCTACTTAGAAGATTAGCTCTTGCTAATGTCAATTTTGAATTTATATGGTACCAATAAAAAGGGACACTGGCATTATATAAACAGTTCATTTTATACGCTCTGTTCAATTCTGTCATTTAGAGGTTTTGCACTTTTTCTTTTTCCCAGTTTCTTGTGAGTCAAGATTTATTGGAGGTTGAAAGAATTCAGTTGTATTTCTGAGACTTACTTTAGTAAAAAATGGAAAAGACTGAATACAGAAAAAAAATCACCACAAGTCAACTGTAAAACCCTGATTTCAAGTGAATCATTATACTAAATGCATACCAAAAAAAATCTGTACAGATATGACAGTCAAGATAATTAAGATATATGGCTTTCACCCTCCCACTAGACTAGGAACTGGCAGACTAAATTAGACCATAAATAGAAAAGAGATTATGTCACACACTAGTATAAGCATTAAAAAAGGGAACACCTTACCAAAATTGTAGTGACAACTACTGTTCTATTCTCAATGGCTGAAGTGTCATTTCCAAGTGTAGGTTCATGCTGGATCAAAACTAATTTATCCATGTCATTCCAGTAACCAACCTGCAAAACAAGATGTATACAATTTACAGCAGAAAAGTTTACATTCTCTACAATTACAACTATAAATGATTATAAGAGCAACAGAGTGATCTGAAGAATCAAAGGAAATGCTGTCATTCTCATAGTCAGGTGGTATGTATCTAACACTTTGGGTGTAATATCTTGCACCACTTCTGCACAATCGGACGTGGTGCCACTTCCACTCAGCTGTTCCTGAATGATCTGAGATACTTATTACAACCAGAGGCACAATTTAAATCCCATTTTCACTAGTTTGATGCCTTCCTGGGACATAAATGAGGTATGATAATTTTTGCTTTCCAAGAGAAAATTTTCATTCCTTAATCCTCCAGATCGTCCGAGGTCTTAGATGGAAGAGCAAAAGACACTTGGGTGACAGTTTTGCAATTCAGTTGCTTATCTCAGCTCCCTGCTCCATCATGGGCCTCTCAGGAGTCCCCAGCCCTGGGACTTACACAAGGCTCGTTCCACCTAACTGCTGGTGTTGACCTTTTAGTACCTACATTAGAAGCCATGTTATTAAAGCTTTCTTTACACTCACTTGCAGACAGGCACCACCAAACAGTGACTCAGCTCATGTAGAATAAGTACCCTTCCTAGAAAAGTGCTTGCTTTCCCCATTGACTCAAAAGCATGGTGAGAGTAACTTCGCTTTAAAAATATCTCTGCTAAGTGCCTGAAGGGAGATGTAAAAAATTAGGTTTACCTCTCACTGGAAGCATTTAGGCTGCCATGACCCTCCCCAGAGCAGCCTTATGGTGACACAGCTGCCTTTTTCATTGCTGGCAGTAACTAGGGCCAGGTTTGAATCACTAGTTTTTGTATTCCCATGGACAGAAAAAAATCCACCCTCCATTTTCCCTTTTTTGCCATTCTCTTTTCTGCAACTAGATCATGGTTTTCTGTGGAGCCTCTGATAGGTTCCTGGGGAATGGCTGTTCCTCTAACCCAGTGCTGACAGCAGTCAGCTGTATGTCAAACAGACAACAGAAACACAAACATGTCAGTAGAACAGTGCTCTAATCCTAGCCAAAGGGGCTCTTCAGGTTGCTGAGAACCTAATGAATTAAGAGACTGATCTTTTTCCCCAGGAAAGATGCAGACAGCAGTAGTGATTTTAAAAGGTTCCTATCAATTCAACCTGGCACATCTCACTTTTCAGAAGCACCTGGGGACCAGTCAGCAGCAACTGCCCCTTCCCTTCATCCTTGATTAATCAGGAGTTCATGAGACCAAGAGCTGGGAAAGAGAAACGCCTCGTCCATCTTACCAGAAAAAGAAAGGGAATTTTAGCAGAAATTCCCAGTGTAACTTCAGCAGCAATGGACAGTCTGTGCCTTGGATGAAAAGACCTCAGTATGATGGGAACTCTCTAAATGATTAGATCAGTTATACAGCCAATATTGTTTCTAACATTATTGTGGAACCAAACTAAAATTCACCATCACACAAGATTCTGCCTCTATGACACTGAGAAACACCAGTGATGTGACATGAGAGACTAGAAGTGCAGGGGAGTGTTTTTAATTCCTAGTGTCATATAAAGAACCCTGTATATTTTTAAAACAGCCAACCTTCCTCTTAATTTCTACATTTACTGTTTCATGCATTTCCTTTTTTGGAAAAAAAAAAAAGAATAAATATGGAGAAGCAAGTCATTTCAGCAGTCCCTAGAGCAGCGTGCAGAAATATTCACCACAGAGAATTACAGATACATGAAGTAATTCATTATGAGTGAGTGAGATTGAAGAGTATGGTTTTTTGGTTTTGTTTTGGGTTGTTGTTTTTCTCTTATTAGTGAGGCAAACAAGCACAAACTCTTCCTGATCAGAACTTCTGTCATACTTAGTTGAATGTTCCTTTTCTCTTTGCAATTGCTATTACAGCAGAGGAGCCTTGATTTAGGTGTCTGCAGCTAACAAGAAGCTTCAGCATTGCTGTTAGAGTGGAGAGGAAGTTTTCTTCCAAGTAAGATGCACTTACAAATATTGTTTTTCATCCTGACAATCACAGAGTCACAGATACAATTGATAATTGAAAATGTCAAGTTCTTGTCAAAAATTGTGACCAGCTAAAGGCAGAATATGTACATCAAAACCTGTCAGTTTGGGAAGCTCATTATAGGAGAGAAGGATTGTTTTCCATTGTGCACTTCCTTGCTGCTGGAAAGTTCAGAAGGAAAGCAGAAAATGAATGATGTATTGTGTTATAAAGGTAAGTAGCATATGAAAATACAGACAGAGATAGAGTAGGTTTTTGAGGAATGGCAGGCCTTTTTAAAAAGAATTTTAGCTTGTGTGCAAGGGTGTGAGCTTGCACGTGTACATCTCAAATCTGTGCTAAAGTAACTCCAGAACTGGATTACTGAGTAAATATACAGAAGATGTATCATGGCACTTCTGTAAATATATAGATTTGCAGTCATAGTGGGAGCATTAAATAACAATATACTTTCCTATAAATACATCAAATCCCTAAGGAAAAAAATTCCTCAAAGGATAGGATTGAATTCAGCTGTTAAAGTATATCCAGTTCTATTTGGATTGCAACTGGGCTGCATAGCAGTCACATACACTTATGCAGGCGTTGAATTTGTATTTTAGGAAACAATATTTAAAAAAAAAATTCTGCCTCAAAATAAGTCTGGGGCAAGTTTGTCATTTGGATGAATACTGCTATTTCTGAAGGCCTGTGCGCCTTGCAGCAACAACTGAGGTGCTCCTGCTGAAGCACGTGTGCCTTGTAGCAACAACTGAGGTGCTCCTGCTGAAGCACACAAGTCACTAAGGGCAACAGAATACTCAAAATTTTGGATAATTAATTTCATGTTAGTTGCCCAAGTTGGAATATAGAATCCAAATCCTAGAGTGTCTTGTGCATATACATATATACGCGCATATATGTACATATATATACATATATACGCATATACTTTGTTTCTTTTTTTTTTCTTGGTGACATGATGAATGGTGAATGAGAGAATCACAGAATGATTGAGGAAGGAAGGGACCACCCTGCTGCACAACCTAGAGCTAGTTGCCCAAGACCGTGTCTGGATTGCTTCTGAATATCTCCGAGGACGGAGACTCCACAATCTTCCTGGGCAATCTGTGTTAGCACTTGGATACCTTCAAATTAAGAAGTGTTTCCTGATGTTCAGAAGGCACCTTCTGTGTTTCAGTTTGTGCCCACTGCCTCTACTCCTGTACCGGGGCACCAATGAAAAGAGCTTGGCTCAATCGTCTTTGCACCCTCCCTTCAGGTATTTGTACACATCAGTATGATCGCCCCTGAGCCTTTTCCAGGCTGAACAGTCCCAGCTCTCCTAGAAGGGGCACTCCAGTCCCTTCATCATATTTGTGTTCCTTTGCTGAACTCTCTCTAGCACATCCACTTATCTCTTGTACTGAGGAGCCCAGAAGTGGACACAGCACTCTAGGTGTGGCCTCACCAATGATGAGGAGAGGGAAAGGATCACCTCCCTCAACTTGCTGCCAATACTTTGTCTAATGCAGCCCAGGATACCATCTGCCTTCTTTGCTGCAAGGGCACATTACTGTTTTATGTTCTACTCGGTGTCCACCAGGAACCCCAGTGCCTCTCTGCAAAGACGCTTTCCAGCTGGGCAGCTGTCAGCATACACTGGTTCCTAGGATTGTTCCTTCCCAAGTGCAGGACTTTGTACTTCTCCTTGATGAAATTCATGAGGTTCCTGTCAGCCCTTTTTTCCAGCCTGTTGAGGTCCCTCTGGATGGCAGCACAACCCCTTGCCATATCAGCCACCCCTCCCAGTTTGGTGTCATCAGCAAACTTGCTGGTGGTACATTCTGATCCAGATCCAGATCATTAATGAAGATGTTAAATGGGACTGGATTCAGTTTTGACCCCTGGGTTACGGTTACTGGCCTCCAATTAGATTTCAGACAACTGATCACCACCCCTTGAGCCTGGCCCTTCAGCCAGGTTTCAAACTACCTCACTGTTTGCTTATCCAGCACATACACAAATAGCTTCTCTAGGAGTTTCCTACACAACATACTGTCAAAGACCTTAGTGTAGCCCAGGTAGACCATATCCATCGCTCTCCCCTCATCTATGAGACCAGTCACTTCATTGTAAAAATTTATCAAGTTGATCAAGCATAACTTCCTGTTGAAGAAGTTGGCAATGCTGACTACTCATGATTATTTTCTTGTTCTTAATGTGCCTGGAAAGAGTTTCCGAGAATAGCTGCTCCATCACATTCCCAGGAATCTACATACAGCTCCCTATGTTCTCCTCCTAGAAGAAAAGAGTACTTTCCTCCAGTCTTTGGGCACTTCTCCCAGCTGCCATTATCAACCAAAGATTATTGAGAGTGACCTCGCAATGACATCTGCCACCTCAATCAGTACTTGTGGGTGCACCCCATAAGGTCCCATGGAGCTACGTATGTATGTCCAGTTTGGTGAAGTATTCCCTGACCTGATCATCTTCCATCAAAGGTACATCTTCCTTGCTTCAGCTTTTCTCTCTTGTCTCTAGGACCTGGAATTCGAAAACGCTAGTGAAGACTGAGGCAAAGAAGGCATTCAGTACCTCAGCCTTTTTCATGTCCTCTGTACTGAGGTCCTCTGTCTCATCAAGCAAAGGGCTCACATATTCTCTAGTTGTCCTTTTGTCACATGTGTACAGCTCTTCTTATCACACCTGTGTAAGCTCTTCTTATCAGATTCAATTCCATATGGGCTGTAGCTTTCCTAACTTCATCCCTGGATGATCAGACAATGTTTCTGTATTCCTCCAAGGTTACCTATCCTTGCTTCCAATCTCTGTATGCATACTTTTTGTGTCTGAATTTGGCTAGCAGCTCTTTGTTCATCCATCCTAGTGTCCTATAATTTTTTCCTGAGTTCTTATTTTTTGAGATGGAGTTCTCTTGAGCTTGAAGAAGGCAACCCTTGAAAATTAAGCAGGTATCTTAAGCCTCTTTTACCTCTAGAGCCTTACCCTTTATCTTCCAAGCAGACCTTTGACCTTCATGTCCCCAGCAAGTCCCTCCTTCTCGATAAGTAGGAGGTTTAGCAGAGCACCTTTCCTTCTCGGCTCCTGTATATCTTGGAGGAATAATTCTTGTCAATGGACTCCAGGAACCTCCTGGACTGCTTATATCCTGCTGTGTTGTCTCACCAGCACATCTTAGATTGGTTGAAGTCCCCTATGATGATTAGGACCTGTGAATATGATGCTGCTCCTACCTGTCTGTAGAAGGCCACATCTACTTGTTCTTCAGGTGTCCTAGAGTAGACACCCTTTAAAATACCACCTTGACCTGTTGTCTCTTTAATCCCAACCCATAAACTCTCAGCTGGCTCCTCATCCATCCCCAGGAAGAGATCCATGCATTTCAGCTGTTCTCTTACGTAAATAGTAGCTCCTTCTCTCATCTTTCTTGCCTGTCCTTCCTAATGAGCCTGTATCCCTTGATAGCAACACTCCAGTCACAAGAGCCATCCACTACATTTCTGTGATCCTTCTCACGCCCTTTCCCCTTACCAGCAGGTTTTGTTATTGTTTTGCAGATAAGAACCAAGTGCTGCATAGATTACTCTAATATGAGCATTGGCTATCGTTTCCCTTTACGAAATTATATGGAAGCCTGCCTCTGGCTAGCTGTGCCAGTTTGTAATGCTCTCTTCACATCCTTAGAGCTGTGTGCAACAAAAATGACTTTTCTGAAGATTAGACGCATGCTCTACTCTGACTGGAAAGGCTAGTCCTGAGAAGATATTGCTGGATGACTCATAAATCATGTTATATAGGACACGAGAAGAAGATATTAAAAGCAAAGTCCTCTTAGTTCAATTAAGTATAGCCATTTCTCACATATTTTATAGGATTTGTCAGGCTAGAGCACAGAATTGGTCCAATGATCACATATAAAATACTATGTAATACATGAGAAGTAAATTTGTGTGAGCAGCCAGATCTATCAAAGCTGTTACAGCTTGTTATATCAGGCAGGTTATGGCTTAAGAGTGGCAGAGAGGCATTCCTGAAAAGGTAAGAAAAGCACCTTAGGAGTCTAGCACAGTACAGACATAGCTCCTCTATTTGCAGCCACATTCCCCTTAAATTGCAGGCAAGAAGAGAGGGTGGGGGCATCTCTGCAGTGGTGCCAGCCAGACACCTCTCCCATAACAGATGACAAATACTGTAACAGAAACAACAGGCCACTTCTGTCAGCTTGCTGCCCAGCAAATTCCCTGATGAGTTAACGATGTTGTGACCTAATTAGTCACATCTTTTCCACCTTGCTTTTCCTCCTGTACAACTGGGAATAGAGGATGGAAAGGTCATATTTCACCACTTGCCTTTGATGCACCCCAGCCACCCGTACACCCTCCTGGCTGCTGATAGTGCAGCATGGAGCCAGGAAAGGAGCAGGAGTGGCAGCAAGGTCAGACACATTGCCTGGCAGGAGACACTGGCTTCCCAGGAGAGAAGGAAGACAGATTCACCTTTCCCAATTTATTCTTCAGCCATCTGTCATACTTTCAAAAGGCCACTGCATCAACAGGCACATGCTCTGCTTTGGTCTACCACTCTATTCTGTGACATACTGGCAATTTTTCATCCCAATGTGTAGTACTGCTCAAAGTCTGTAGCTTAACACTCTGCCTCCTCATCACTGTGGTATGTGACTGTCTTCAAGGTTACACAGTTCACCTGTGGCACCATTTCCTGGGTTTGTCACCTCTAGCCCAACAGCAGAGGACTATTTCTTGCAATTCTGATTGCCTTGGCCACTGAACTGGCCATGATTCTCCTGTTCAACATCAGCTTCTCACTTTTTCTTGTTCTGATGACCTCTCCAACAAAACAGGCCACAGTGCTTCCAAAAGAAATAAAATCCTTGGGCCTGAGTACACCTTCTGCTCTTTATTTGTTTTATATACTATGAAAAATGGAAAAATTTCAACATAGAAGAGAAAGAGTTAACAAAGCATCCAGGCTTATCTTTTCAAACTGATTAGGGTGAGTGATATGCTATGTGCATTCAGACACAGAGGATCTGCTTAGACATATTAATGTGCACTTGCCTAAATTGCTTACAAGCAACTAATCAAGCACACAGGATAAGACACTGGAATTAATTTCAGAAAATATAAGTATTCAGGAGATTGTTTCTTACTCCTTTCTCCTCTTGTCTCCTTTCCCCCTTAAAAAACCTGTGCTGGTTACAGCCTATGATTCAGGTTTACACAGAACATACAAATCACCTCACTTAAAAATACCAGCAATTTGCAAGACAGAAATCTTTGGATAAGATACAAGAAATATCTATTATTCAGAATTCTGACCATTTTTCATTGCCCAGCAGCCTAGCAACATGCCATCCAGCTGGTTTTCATTAGTATGCCTGACTGACTGACATCCCGCCACTCCAAGATGCATGCTTGTTTTTGTGCTCCCTATTTGTTGCACTGAATAATAGTATCTAGTGGAAAATGCAGTTTAAATCTGCTTTCACCAGAAATATTATTCATGTTTTCAATATATTTTTTTTAAATCATACAGGGTGCAGATTAATATGTCTGCATAATCATTTCATTATAGACAATTCACTCATATGACATCAGAATAGTAAACACTCTCAGCACATACCTTACGAGGGCCCGTGTTTTTCAGCTCAAAGACATCCATGGTGTAGTTGACTCTGCGACCATAGTGGTCAAAC
>JANHGB010013970.1:0-10551 GCA_026283785.1 Coracopsis vasa | reverse complement strand
ACCTTAAAGCTCATCCAGTTCCAGCCCCCTGCCATGGGCAGGGACACCTTCCACTAGAGCAGCTTGCTCCAAGCCCCAGCCAAACATTAAAGAACTAAGCCATGTCCTGCTGAAAGCCCTTGCAATGAAGCTTCTCTCTTTTATTTCTCTATGCAGCAAGTTTCCATAGCTCAGCCCTAAAAAGTAGTGATCTGCCAAAACTGCAGATGCTCTGCGCAGTTCTCATCCTCTCCCCACCCATGAATATGTATGTTCAGCAACATGGCTTTTAATAACATAAGCACTTGCTATTCCATCTCCTGGGGCTGTGCCAGCCCCGGGCTGCCATGGGAGGGAAAGGCAGCGATGGGGCTGAAACTGGCAGGAGATTCACTTCGCTCTCCTGGGCCCTTTGGCTGCCCGCTGGTGAGGGCAGGGGGAGCTGGTGCTGCTGGTGGTGGGCTTCAATGGGTACACAGCTGAAGGCTTCCCGCTGGGAGACGGGAGAGCCCCTCGCTGTGCTCATCAAAAGGTGTGATCGCGCCTGCAGCTGCGAGGCCCGCGCCTGTGATTTCCAGCTCCTATCCCCTTCGTTAAAGCAGATGAGGCGAGAAATGGCACAATGCAGTTGGGGGCTATCGTGAAAAACCTCTGCGAAGGATCCTCACAGTGTGATGGAAGCCAGAGTATTCATCTGGGCTTCTCATGCTTTATTGTTATTTATTTATTTCCTTTTCTCGGGGACTGCTCTTGCAGATGTATTATTTATACAGCAGGAAATTAGACTCTGAGGACTCAAGTACTCTTCAAATAAGCTTCCTAATTCTGTCAATTAAGAATGCACAGGCTGCTGGGTCTCTGGCTTGGGAAGAGCTGCAGAAGAGTGAAAGCTGCCCCTGGTCATTGCTCTGACGTGCTACAGACATTGCAGCTAGAGGAAAAAGATCCTGGTCCCCAAATCAAACGGGTGAGATGCTAGGAGCATTATACAGCAACCCTTGCTGATTTCAATGGGACAATAACTATCCTGCGCTCCGTCAGGGGAATACTGAAGGCCTGGAACATGTGGTTTCTCTGTTGTTATGCTCTGTAATGAAATCTGGTGCATGGCTGCCGAAGCTGGGAGGCCGCTGTTATGAGTTAGGGGTCATTCATTCTCTAATTAATTCAGTAATTCTTCATGTGCTCCCGGGGTAGTTCTAGAGCAAATGAGTTGACATGTAATTAATACATAAAAGAGCTCCTTCCCTCCTTTATTGCCTCCCCTTAGCCAATGGGCATCTGCAAAAGGGTTTGGAAGTCTCCTCCTGCATCAAGGCATGGGCACTGCTCCTGGCCATGGCAGAGGGCACACGGCTGCAGAACAGGGAGGCTCCTGTTCTTGCCTCCCACTGGAAAGGGAATGTCACAGGGCAGAGAAGAGGATGAAGCAGACGGACTCCACAATGCAGCTGGGCACAAGGCCACAGGCTTCAGCACCATGCTGGGAAACACTGTTCCCTTCTACCTGCAGAATGCTCAGCCCCATCCTGGGACAGGAGATGTTCATTCTGTAGCCAGGAAGAAGCAGCTGGCAATGGGGGGGATGCTATGGTGTTGAGATGACATTTGTCAGCACACTTACAAACGCCTTGGTGCATTTTCTGCACAAAGATGTTGGGTGTTTAAATGCTTGTCTTCTCCTTAGTGTTGTGATGAGAAAGGTGAGACCTAAGAGGACAATCCCAGTCTCTTATGGGCTGGACAGTGTCTCTTCTACTGTCCCACAAGCACTGTGTGCATGCAGGTGAGGGAAGGAGATTTATGGCTGCAGCAAGGTTTTTCTTTTCTTCTTTGCTATGAATTTAATGTCCACTGCAAATGCAGATCTCTCCATCTGGACGAGAAACAAGCGCCTGCATTGTCTGCTCTGCATAGATGTGATAACTCATTCTGGAGGACAGGGATGCACCACTCCGTGCAGCACTTGCACGGGTCCTGATGGAGGACAGGACTGCCATGACAGGCAAACCCCCTCAGGGGTCAGGGATGGAGAGGGGATCCCTCTTCTCCTGCATGCAAAGGGCCAGTCCAGAACAGAATCGATTCTCCTGTGTCCCGGGAGCACGGGTCTGGCCCCAGTGCAGGCAAAGATGTCTTTGCCACCTCCAGCTCTTCCCATCCCCTTGCAGATGAGTCCGCAGTGACTGACTTGCACAGTGCTTGTGTGAAGTGAGCTGTGGATCCCTAGTCACAGAGAAACAGAGAAATCATTTCTCTTGCTTTCTGTAACCCTTGCTGCCCTTGGCAACATTCCTCTCTCCCTCTCCTTTGTCACCTAAACAAGCTTTCCCACCCAGCCTTTTGTAACACCTTCCCTTTGTTGGGAGCCCTGCTTCTGCGAGCATGGGTTTAATCTTGAACGTGGTTTTGTAGTCATGATGGCTGTGGAAAAAGATGAAATAACTCAGCCATTTGGATTCATGCTGTTTCAGTGCTAGTGTATCACATGGACTTCGGCATGGGGTGCTGGATGTGGAAAGTGTCCTTTCATGTGTCCTTTCCGCTGTTTTCCATGCAGTCATACAGCTAGAGCCCGGAACGTGGGCACGTCTCTGATCAAGCAGCTTCACATGAGAAGCAGAGATGCTGGAGGGTGAGCATGACCCCTCTGCTGTCATGGCTGTAGGAGTGTAGAACATTGAGTGTCCGGGCTCAGCTTCCCCGGGAGCATGGAGCACCAGCTCCACCATCAGGCAGGGTGGTGCAGAGCGGAGCTGAGAATAGCTCTGATGATGATGAGGGTGCCCACTCTTCATCCATGGGCTGTCATCTTTTTTGGCCTTGGCAACACTCAACACCTCCCCAGATGCTTTCCGGAATCTGGATCTTAATCCCATGTATCCCTGGCCGTTGCTTTCTCTTTTCCTGCCTGCTGATGGATGCAGCACTCTTGGTCATCTGTATCTCATGTCCACTGTCTGCCCCTCTGTTTCATCCTCCCGTGCTGTCTGTTGAGGTTGTGGTGCCTTCAATTCAGTTTTGCCCTTATACTGGTTTCTGTCTCTGCTTCTCAGCAAGGCACGTGGGCCAGGAGCAGCATGTCAACCTTCTGTGGCACAGCCTGGCCCACTGCTGACCCTTGGATACTGCATGAAACCAACAGCCTGATAAATAGGGAACAAGACTCAGCTCTGAATCGCAAAGGCTTCAACTTGAGTTAGAACACTGAGTTACAAGGAGAAAGCTGCCAGCAGGCACTCACTAGCAGGCTATTTCTGCTTTGAGGAAGCTCATGAAATATAAACCACACGTGGCAGTAGACTTCTCCCTGTCCTTCATGCTTATGGGGGAATAAATGCTTTTCTTTTCAGCTCTAGTGAATGCAGGGCTGAGCCTCTTCATCTGAAAGCACTGGGTTTGCTATGGAAACCAGTCCTTGTTATGACAGCTCTCCAGTCCTCATCCAGGGAGGAATCAGAGACAAGGCTCCTGGGTTGGAAACAATGAACATGTGAGAAGCACTGAACCTCTTCTGCACCTCACTGGGGCAACTAACTCCCTGCTTGGTTGGCCTTGCTCTCAATCTGGGAGGGCAGAAATGAAGAGGGGCATTCAGCACAGGGAAGGAAGCACATCATAAAGCTTCACATTCTGCTTATTTCTAAATGGATCCTTTTCTTCCTTTCTAATCCTATTCTTTATTTGTCTTCTTTTTCAGTCCTGCCAGAAAGGAGTGTATAGAAACATAAGCCACAGTGTTTTAAAGAGACAGCACACTTACAAACAAGGATATATGTAGTTAAAACTTTGCACTCTGCTGGATTATTCCTGCTTTTCTCCTTCTCAGCAGACAGAGCTTTGCAGGGACCTGCCCTCTGGCCCCTGGGGATGACTGTGCTCTGCAGCGGGTTGTGGGTGAGAATGAAAAGCAGGACAGTCCTGCAGGGCACTTGCCTCTCATTCTCAGACATCTCTGTCACAGGCATGATGCTCAGCAGAGATGCTGTGCAATGACCAGCAATGGAGGAAGCCACTGGGGATTTGCCTACACACATTACTGAGCCGCCTGCCTCTGCTTCCAAGTGTCCATAGCTGAGCAGGTATCTGCAGAGCCAGGAGATAGCAGAGAGGAGGGTCTGTAAAGCAGCAAGGCATCTAGCAGAGCAAAGCCTACTGTGCTCAGGGTCCACACAAGTTCTCACTGAAGGTCCTTGCAGAGGTGTTACTTCAAACAAAGGCAGAGCAGCCCCGTATGGATGTGAACGTCTGAGCTGGTTGTCCAGAGACATTTATTTGACTGAACATAATAATCCTTGCATTCGTTACAGACAATGGAGTCCAGAGCATGTTTCTCTTTCTCAACACCTGCACTTCCTCAGCTGAATTGAGTCTGTAGCCCAGACTGGTTGGATCCCCTCCCCAAAATTAGAATAGTGAAATACAACTGCAAATATAAGTTAATCTCTGAGATTTGTTGGTGTGACCAAATCCGTGCTTGCGTTGGAGCTGGCCTTTAAAGAGAGGGAAACAGGATTGCCTGAGATTAACGGCTGCCATGGATCATCTCCAGGACCCTTTCTGGGGGGTCCCTGGCCTCACAGCAGCCCTCCAGCCAGTCCCCATTGCTGCTGCAGGCAGGAGAGCCTGTCCTGTTTCCACAGCTGACACCAGGTCTGTAAATCACTGCACCCCCTCCTACCTGCCCGCCCTCCCCAGGAGTACTTAAATCAACTCTAAATGAGCTCTTTTAAGGAAATGTAGGCAATCAGTGGTGAATTATTGCAAGGCACAAGGGCTTTCTTAAAAGCAACGAGCACTTATTGGTCATCTGGACTCCAGAAGGCACAGCCCTTTAAATCAAAACCCACAGGTCGACTAAGCAAAAGCCTCTGCCACGCTTCCTTGAGCAGAGTCTGTGAGTGCAGGTTGTCAGCACCTTCCTCCCCCTTTGCTGTCCTTTCAAGCCATCCACTTCAATACGATCCCTGTGTGTTCTGCTCTCTCTTTTCAAGCTTGCTTTTGTGAACTGTTTTTCAGTCTGAGGACAGGGTGTACTCAGTCTCTGGCTGGTTTTGGGACCTTCTCAAGCTCTTCCATGCTACCCTGCTTGAAGGCACAGGGAGGCCAGGCCAAATCAGAAGATCATGGTAAATAGCTTGGGAAAGGGGTGTCACTCACTTCAGGGGAGTGCTGTGATTTATGAGTTTGTCATTGAGCTTTTCCTCATCTGCTGTGTTTGCAAACAGCAGCTACAAACCTCAGCTTTGAATAGGGAAGGGAATTCTCAGAGAGAACACAGCATGGAACATTTCATTCACCTCCTTTAGGAGATCTGGGGAGATAGATGAGTTATCCTTTTCATCTTCTTTGCCAGGAAAAAGAGCAGAAGTAGCATTAGGAAGAAAGCTGTGCTGAAATCCTGGACGCAAAAGCTGGAACTGCAAAACTTTCATTAAATATCATAAGACCAGTGATGAAATCCTGAAAGTTATCAAGACCTGCAGTGCGTGAGTGCCTACACATCTCCCTGCCGTTGGCAAGCAGGCTAAGGCTGAGGTGGAACTCCTGCCCCTTGTTCCTCCTCCCCTTGCCTTTCCTAAGCCGTTGAAGTGAGGGGAGCAATAAGATCAGATCAACCTCCATTTAATGTGAGGACAAGTCATTCATCATTGTCCTGATCCACTAAATTCTGTGCTGTTCAATGGCAGTGAGTGACAGCTCTATAATCAGGGAAGTCATCGTGTGGGTCATATTCTGTCAAGGAAATCACAGGTAATGTTTTGACTTCCTTGTTTGAAGGAAGCTTTAAAGCATTTCAGAGCTCCCTCTTGTTTTGTCTGTGACGTTGGTGTGAAGGAGTCATGGCAAAATGTCATCCATCCCTCCCCAAAACATCTTACCTGTGGGTGAGAGCGGTTTTGGTTTCTGAGTGAGGCTGGGGCCTTGATAGGTGCAGTAAGTGGAGCAAGGGCTGGAATTCAGCCCAGGGCAGAGGTCGCTGTAGCAATCCTATTGCACACTTGTGTGGCTGCTCTGAGGAGATGACTTAGGGGAAAAGGTTGGCAAACCCTTGATGACCTCCCCCTCTGGGGCCTCTGTTCCTTCCAGCATCTGTTAATTACTTCTCAACATGAAGCCTGCCCCGTTTGGTGCCTCACCCACTCACTCCACCAGCACAACCCTCTGCCTGCAGTGTGCTGAGCCATATGACCCCGCTTTATAATAGGCAGAGCAGATATTCCTGCTGTTAGGGGATGTGGCATCTGCAATCTTAGAGCTTCTTAGGTATTTAGTGAACATGGAAGGTCGTGAAGTCAGTGAATCCCATAGGTTTCTTCAGCTTTGGGTGAGGGAGAGTATGCTTCCATGGCACGGTGACATGCAAGGCTGCAGCACACAGGCTGCTATTGGGTCTTCAGGGCATCCTTGTACAGGAAGCACCTCTGCCTTGCAGCTCTGACTACAAGTGCAGGCATAAATGAGCTTCTGTCAATCCCATCGGCACCACCTGCAGCTCTGGGGTTAGGATAGCTCTGAAAATCAGGCCAGCAAAGAACGAACTCCAAATAATTCGTAGAATCCCAGACTGGTTTGACTTGGAAGGGACCTTAAAGCTCCTCCAGTCTCAATCCCCTGCCATGTGCAGGAACACCTTCCACTAGAGCAGCTTGCTCCAAGCCCCGTCCAACCTGACCTTCCTGCCTGTGCTTCTGCCATCAGGATAAAAGAGAGATTTAGGAGCCAAGACTGAGTTGGAAAGCCCCATGGTCCGTGCTGCCTGGCTTCCTGGCTTTCAACAGCTACCCAAGTGATGTGCTGTTGTTCAGGGGACGATGCTCTGCAATTTATGTTTCTGGGCCCAGATGCAGCCAGCAGTGCAAGGATCCTGAGGGAGAAGAGGACAAGGTTGTCAAGCACTGGAGCAGGCTTTCCACCCTTTTAAATAGTCTTTCTATTTTCCTGGCATCTCTTTCTGATCTGTCCACTACTAACTCATGGTGTTGAAGGTGGCTAAAAAGTATAATACTCTTTGTATGCAAGAATATCCCGTGGCAGGGGGGGTTGAAACTAGATGATCTTTAAGGTCGCTTCCAACCTAAACCGTTCAATAATTCTATTCTATCCCAATTTAAGTCTTCATTTTTGCTTAGGTAGGCAGTCCATCAACATCTGCTTTTGCTTGGAAAGTGTTGTGTTTGGTCACCCTCTTTAACTCATTTTGTCCAGCGTCCAAACCAGCACACCAGTGCTGTGAATCTGACTGGGATGACACTGGTTGTTTCCAGTCAGCCTGGATTTCTGGAGTTGATATAAATGCTCCTTGTAGTTCAAAGCTGTTTTCTCTTTCTAATGTCAGAGTCACTGGAGAGTCCATACTCTAAAATGCCAGCCTATTTGTACTTTCTTTTGGGGATAATGGGTCAGTGACTTCACCTGAGGTTCAGCTCAGACCATTTCTCTTAAAGGTTGTTCCTTCATGCAAATGCTCCTAATGATCTTAGCCAAAGCTCTGATACCTTTCCTCACCGTTGTGTGTTATTTCAGATAGTCCACAGAGACAGGGTGATTGATGGTAAATTTACACTGAGGTTCAGCTGACTATTACAAGCAGGGTGAGTGAAGCAAATGCAGAAGAGATAGGGGTGATAATGTGCCCCTTTAGAGGATATGTCACTGGGGTGGAAGGCTGGGTGGGATCTTCTGTTCCATCAAAAAGCAAATTTGTACATTAAAGTACCACACGTTCTCAGTATCTTCCATATGCACCAACACAGAACTAAATTGAAGCCTTTTGGTCTATCCCTATTATCCTGAGGGTTTCTTCTCTCAGATTAGGTGGTGTATAAGTAGCTCATAAGTTAGAAACACTGATTTCATGCCTCTTGTTTTTCCTTGGTCTCCTTTGCTGAATTGCTTGTGCCTGGATGTGATCTGATCAGTGTTTAGTAATCTGGATTCAAATGAGTGGTCTGTAGCTGATCACCATCTATTTATAGCTCTGTTTATTGTTTTAACTTAGTACCTTACATCACCCATTTATTAGTATGCCAAGGCTGTGAGAGTCTCAGATGCACCAAAGCTTACAAGCATCTTAGCAAAAATCTTGTGTTCCTTGTTGCAAGTGCTTTTCAGCTCTCTCCTTTAGATTTTCATCTCAGTCTCTTGTAAATGTCTTTTAGCAATAGGCTTCCCTTGTACTGTTTCAATCCTCAGGAATGGCTGAACTCCCCTCCAGCCATAAGAGCTCCCATCCTTCTGGAAGCTGGGGTCTGTTCCTCCCCACATGCACAAATTATTTTGCCAGGATTGAAGGAATTGCTTTGGTTTTGTGCATTAATGCTCCTAGGAAGCCTTCACTTTTTTTGCCATGTTGCCTTGTCTCTGCTCTTCAGTAGCTGTTTTAAGCGGTCAGACTTCCACATTTGCCTTGAATATCTCACTCTTGTTTGAAGTTACTCCCTTTAGAGATGGTTTTAAGTACACTGAGTCTCCCTCTTTCTCAAAGAGCTTTGTCTCACTCTTGCTTCCCCACTGGAGTGTGTGTGTCATGGGACCTGACTTCCATTGCTGTCATTTCAGGGACCACTCGGACTGCAGCTGGTTTGAGTTACAGATTCCTGTGAAGTCCTGACTCGTGTGGAGCAGAGCTGGGGTGAGGGACTTTTATCCACCTGTCCTGGCCTGGCAGTATTTGTACCTCTAAAAGGTGATGCTTTGATGTCCCTTTTTCTCCAAACATTTTCTCCTAAAAAGAATCCTTTCTGTGGAGCACTGAATGTCCTTCCCTTGCATAAGGATGACAAAATGGAGGCCCGTTAGCACTGACCTGTGGTCCTGTGCTGGTCTGAGTGATGGTTTTACATCTCGATGCTCTGTTCCAACCTAATGCAGAAATGGAGCTGGAGCTGTTTTGTCCAAAGCTTTCTGGTTCTATTTAACCTGCCGGGGGTTGCCCTGGCACGTGTTTGATTCACTGGTTTTCTGCTGCTCTGTCTTCACGTGCATAGCAACCTGACCACATGGGGTAGCCGGTCATTGCACAGCTCGTTTCTGAAGTTCAAATTTGAAATAGAGAGGACAGACAACTGGTTTTCCCCTGAAGTCTTCCCATATCTCCTTGTGGATGAGCCTTGCCCTAGTCCTTAGCAGGGCAGTTGCTCCTCCTTTAGCTCAGTTCATTTATGGTGCTACTCTGCTTCCTTCTGTATTTTTCTGGGATTCTGCAGCCCTTAGGACACACAATTAAGGCATTTCAGCCTGCGCACAGAGCTAATCCCCCAAGTTCACCTCTGGATTATGCTCTTTCTCTTGCTACTTCCATAAATTTCTTGGTGTTTTGGTTAAGGAAGAACATGAGAACCTAAGGGCTGTTGTAATGGCGATCAATAATAACAACTGTATTCTTTCTGATAGCCTCCAGGAGCCCCAAGCTAGATCAAAGGTTCAGCAATGCAAGCACAGAGTAAAAATTCACTCCCAAGTAAACCACCTTCCCTTCTCTCATTATCAGCCATCATCTTGCAGCTCTCTGGCAGCTCCTCAGATACGGCTCTTTTGTCTGTAGTCTTTCCCCCTCGCACTGATTAGTTGGAAGGCTGATCATTTTCCCCAGAAGTAGCTGCATTTCTCGAGCCTTTATCAATCTGACATTTTTTTTTCCACAGCCCTCCCTGTCATTTATCTCTCCCCACTAATGCTGAAAGCTTCTCCAGCTCAGTAGGGGCAAATTTAATTAACCTGCTATTTTCTCCCATTCTCATCTAGATCATTAATGAGAGTGCCTAATGAGTCTGGGTCTAATAGCGGTCCCAATGGCCTATTGCAGCACACATCCTCCTCTCCATATATCAACCAGTTAACATTAAGTTTCAACTGGGATCTTTCAGCCAGTAGTAGTTGTTCCTCCAACCCAGTATGAGTTACTGTTACATGGAACGTGTCAGGAGTGAGGTGGTTGATGCTGTGCTGTGCTGTCCATCTGCCCGCCTTGCCCAGCCAACTGGAGGTAAAGGTGCAGGTCTCTGCCTCAAGTCAGATGTTGGGGGAATACAATGAGGTTTCTCACCACATTGGGCTTATGGGTCAAACGGTTGTACAGCAACAGGCACTGCTGAAAGCCTCTCCATAATCAGCTGGCCAAGCAAACGCCTGCATGCTCAGGTCCATCAGCACATGGAGATGGAAGAGTGCACCCTCATGCTGGTAGACGGGCAAGAGAATTTATGTGCCATCAGCTTCACAGGCGACTGAGTTCGAGAATTGCTACCCTTGCCCCGGCAAGCAGCCACTGTGGCTGGTCCACTCACCCTAGAATCATGGAATCACAGAATCACAGAACCAGCCAGGTTGGAGAAGTCCTTTAAGCTCATCCAGTCCAACCCTTACCCCAGCACTGCCAAGGCCACCACTAACCCATGGCACTGAGGGCTTGCAGGGACAGTGACTCCAGCCTTGCCCTGGGCAGCCTGTTCCAATGCCTGAGCACCCTTTGGGGAAGGAATTGTTCCCAATATCCAGTCTAAACCTGCCCTGGTGCAGCTTGAGGCCGTTTCCTCTTGTCCCATCCCTTGTTCCTTGGGAGCAGAGCCC
>JANHGB010013969.1:594-13929 GCA_026283785.1 Coracopsis vasa | reverse complement strand
ACTGTGCCATTAAAAAAATTCCTGTTAGAAAAGCATGCAGTCATCATTCTGTTGTTTGTGCTGTTCTTACGGTGAAAATCATGCAGACTTCTGCAGCAGGGCTTCAATGTGCCAGTCTTCTCTTAATTGTGATCCTCTCTAGGTGTTTTCCAAGCCCATGCTATCAACAGCACATTCCTATTTGCCTTGGAAGGGCCTCGGTGCCCTGAACCTCATCCTTTGCTTCAGCCACTAGGTGATGCTGTGCCTCTTGTAATTATTAAAAAGCCCTGATGAATTTCTAATACTTTTAACAGATGCAGTGTTGGAGAGAATGCCCTCGGAGCTTCATCTGATATTCATGGCTCTCCCCTTGTACCATGCTCAGAGCTGAAAATATTTCCACTTGGCACCGAATGATGCTCCACTGTGCCCTTTTTCTCTTAGCAGGAGGTCCAGGGCACAACATGAGCCAGGAGGGATTAAACTGTCATCCTGCTCCCAGAGAGAAAGAGCAACATCATCTGAAAAACGTGGCCCGGATTTCTCAAGTGCAAATAAAGCCCAGACAGAGGCAGGCAGGGAGAAGGGCTGGACGAGCTGAGAGCAGGATGGTGTAGCTGACCCTATGAGCCTTTAATGCCAGCACTGCCCCAAGGGCCCCTCTCTGTACTATGCCAAAGGGAAACGTATGGTGTCTACCTGCCCGGAGACCACTGGCGTATGGACAGGGATTTTAACCAGATCCTTCCTAGAACTGAGCTATTCTCAGCTGCTGGCATGGCTGTGGGAACCCAAGCTACCAGCCCCAGGAGGTGCCACAGCCCATGAGGGCTGAGGGATGTGAACAACAAAGCCCCTTCGCCTTTCCCTTCGGCAGCAGGGGCTGCCCCAGCCTGCCATCCCCGCCCCGGCACCCGCACTGACCCAGTGTCCGTGTTGCTCTCGGTTTCGGTGTGAGCTGGCGCGGTGCAGTGCCGAGAGCCGGGCAGGAGCCTTGTCAAACCCAGCACTGAGAAGCAAAGCTTGCAAAGTCCACCCAAACTTCAGCTCAGGCTGCCCGGGGCTTGCGCTGCCATCCGCGTATCTGGGGGATGCCGGACTTACCATGGTCGCCCGCAGCTGCAGCGATTGCCCATGTCGCTCCCTCCTCCATGAAACAGAAGTGTTCTCTGGACAGGGAGAGCTTGTATTTCCTGGTTCCTGCTCGGCCCCTGGCTATTCCAAGGGAGTGTCTGGCAGTGTCGGATTTCTCTCCATGCTGTACTGACGCTTTGCTATAGGCCCGTGCGTGCCATCTACCGGAGGGCTTGCCCTGGGCTCCCCGTGCCCCAGGGACAGCGCTCACCTCTTGCTACCCAGGGAGGAAAGGGCAAGGTAGCAGCATCTCTCTGCCCTGGGGCTAAAATGCTGCTTTGTGATTTGTACAGTGGATGTCCCACGGCTGTCCCGCTCTTCCACCAGCGCATCTCGCTGATACCAGCAGTGATGCAAAGGAGAATGAAGGAGGGACTTCAAATGTTTCTGATCGAAAGGACAAACACCAGGGTGGGAGCTCTCAGTGTGTTCCTGCTGTTCATCATTGCAACTCCAGCAGGATGTCAGAAAAACGTGTGGCACAGGCAGGCATCATCTGGGAAAGAAAGTGTATTTCCTTGGGAGGGAAGGTGGTATCCCAGCAGAGGTGAGAGCAGGCTTGCAGCTCTACTCTCAGCTGAATTGTAGTGCTGCTGTTTCTGCCACTGGCAGAAAGGTATAGGCAAACTCAGGGACATTATTGGGAATCTTTTTGTTACCTACCTAGATGTAAGTGTATAGGTTTTTGCTTTTGAGAATGACAGAATCCCATGAGGGACCTCGCATCATTAAGGACCTGCAACACAGCTGTTAGGCTTACCCTTCAGCATCTTAAACAGGAACATTAATGTGCATTTTACCTTTCTACCCCTGTTGAGAGCCCTTTAGACTGGTGGGTCATTCCTGGGCTGAATGACAGGTAGCTGATCTCTGGCATCTCTAAGAGAGCTGATGCTCAATACTGAAAAATACCTTGACAATGTAGTCCTTGAGCAAGAAACTGTGCTCCACAGCTTTGATTTGGCAGATAACCCCAGTTTTGTGCAGGTCTGAATGCCTCATGGGATGTGCTGACAAGTGGGTAAGTTTTAATTCACGCTTCTGGCAGGCTATCTCAGGAACCAGTGCTAGTCCCCTATTCCAGCTGTACCCATGTTCTCAGCCAGGCTCACAAGCATCATTTGTCATCTGCCCAAGTGCAGAGCAGAGCCTGTATCTGTCCAGAAGTGGCAGATGAGTTCTGAACCACAGGGCACAGCTGCTGTCTTAGCTGAACCCTGGATGAGCTGCACTGTGACCTTCAGGGCCTGAGTCTTGCTCAGAAACTGCTCATCAGCATGTGGCTGGAGAAACTGTTTGGTTCAGTCTGCACCGCAGCAGCCCAGGGAGAATTTAGGATCAGATTTATGTGAGTAAATGGGATTTAGTCCTGGTCCCAACAGGACCATGTTCTCAGGATTCTGCAAAGATCTGGTCATCTCAGGAGTCTGTCCCTGCTTGGGAAGTTGCAGACTGTCTCTGTGTTTGCCACAGACACTGTTGATTTAGAGAGCCAGTATCTGTTTTGATTTCTGGGATAACTTGGGCTTTGTTGCTCTGTGAACAAGAAAGAAGAAAAGGCTGGGAGTCTGTTCCCATCAGCCCCTTTCACAAATAGTGGAGCTGCTGGTTTGAGCTCCACCAGAGAAACAGAAAGGCATCAAAAACATTGGCAGAGCTGGAGATCACTTGGCTGCCACTCTGCATTCCCTCCTCAGTCTGTGTCTGCAGGGATGAAAGAGAGCATGGCTTCCAGCGCTCCTGCTCAGCAAACCGATCAGGGTATTTTGTGCAAAGCCTTGCAGGGTGCAGAGAAACAGTTCAGTGGCTGACACCAGGCAGTGCCAGCCCCTCTCACTGCATCACTGCTGGGGCATCTGTCTTCATGCTTTCAGGCACATCGTCTGGGTAACAAGCTGTGCAACTGGCACAGCACAAGCCTGCAAGTGCCCAGCAATGGAGAATGAACTCTTTGGAGAGCAAAGGGAGGGCTAATAGAAGTCAGAGGGGAAACAGAACTGTGCAATGACTACTAATGCTGTGCATTTCTACTGCCATAACGTCAAGGTACCTCAGCCATGGAGGAACTGGAGCCACATTGTGATAGGTGCTGTTCAAGCACAGAACAAGCTGACACTGCCTATAAAAAAATGAAGGGCATCCCTCAGCAGTACAGACTGTGAGTGTGGGGTACCTGATCTGCACTGCGGGGAAGGAGTCTTAGTGATCCTCCTGCTTGCTCTCATGAAGCTTGCAGGCAGGGCTGCACTTAAGTTGACTCTGATCCTCACTAATAGTAGGGGCCCTGAGAAGTTGAAAATAGTTGCACAGTGGTTTGCTCTGGCCTGGATCTCACTTTGCCTGGCAAGTGTGAAAGAGCAGCCCTGTATCACTGTTTCAGCAGCCGGGGAGGTACGCTGCATGGGACAGACTCCTGAGCAGAGCATTTATGGCTCGATTTATTCATGGAGGAAGAGTGCAGAAGTCCGCAAGTCGCATCCCAGCAAGGAGATACCTCCTTTGGTACCTCCTCTGTCTGTGAGAGGGCTGCACTGAGGCATGCCAGGGGCCCCCATATTTGGCCAGTGACACAGCATTTTGGCTGCTTTAATTGGCTCTGACAAAATAAGGATTGCAACTGGCACCTGCTGAGCCCTTGGGGCCATCCCAATGCAGCAGCTGCCACTGACAGCAGCACACACGATCCCTGGCCCAAAATCACAAGACTACTGAGACATTTCTCATGTAGCTGGTAGCATCGCAAAAGGGACCAAATTCATCCCCCCTGTGACTCTACAGAGAGTGCTGGGATGCAAGCAAGGCACTTGGGATCTGAGCAGAGCCTTTCCCTTCAGCAGTTTGGGGTTCATTCCCCTCATAAAGGCTGAAAAGGTACAATGTGAACAAGCATTATCCCATAAACTAGAGGGCTGAAGCAAGCAGAGGCCATGGGTTGACATTTGTTTAATTGGGCTAACTTCAGCTGCAGGTCTGGAAATGCACAGTGAGCCTCCAAGAGCTCATCACTCTACACCTTTTCTCCTTGAGGATGTTGCATAATGTGGGCTCCCTACAACAGCAATCAGCTCCAGCTGCACCTGAGCCAGGAGAGTCAATCACAGAGGTCCCCCTGGTGCCCCATGGCCAGAGGTCCTCCAAGTCCCCACTGATGCCATTTCCACAGATGAGCTCAGTGTGAATAATCTACTGCTCTGCTCCCCACATCTGGAGCAGCTAAGGCTCTGTCCATCCTTCCTGCTGCAGAGTACCTTAGCCAGAAGGAACATGAATCCAATGGAAACAAGCGAAGATCAGAGGCAGATTTATTCCTCTTTCCTCCTGAGAGCTGCAGGCACTTTTACAGACCAACAAGCACCTTCCATTTCCATAAAGGTCAGAAGCAAGACACTGGGATCATCTCTTCCCTCTTCCCAGTACCCTTCTGGGCTAGAGCAAAGCAGCTGTTTAACAGTCCACTGTGACACAGCCTCACAGTTTAGGGCAAGAGTGACCCTTGCCATTTGGGATGAGAGGAGAGCACCCTGTATGGTGCTCAATGAGCACTTGACCTAGGAGAAAACTTGCATTACAGTCCCTCACACCAACACTTCAGTCCCCCTCTTTTTTTGGTTCCAAGTCCCTTTTTCCAGCCATCAGCCTTAAGAAGCAAAAATCTGGCATATATATGGCTGCTCAGAGCCCTGCTGAACACTGATGTTGGTAAATAGGGGTCTGGCACCATGGATTCCCCATCCCTGTCCCGCCCACCTTCCCTATGAAAGCCCAGATTAGGGGCCTTTAGGAGTCTTTCTTCTCTTTTCCTTCCCTAGACTGCTCTTCTTTCCCCACTGGCTGCTCCTGTTGAGTTATCTTCACCTCATTGACTCTGGCCTTTATCTCCTTCCCTGTCCGGGGAGCCACAATGCTTAAAATGCCATCGTGGGACAACGTGGCTCTCACCAGCAAGGGGTCAACATCCAGAGGAAGGATATAGGTCCTGGTGAACTCTCGGGAGATGAAGCCGTGGCGGTCAGCCTTCTGTGGGTGCTGCCCCGTCACCTCCAGCAGGTTGTCCACGGTGCGGACAGTGAGCTCATCCGGCAGGAAGTGACAGACATCCAGGAATACTTCGAATTTGTGTTCATTGAGGCTGATCTCGGAGGTGCCTCGATCCAGCTGCTTATTGATCCGAGGCCTGATGTAGTAACCATGGTACAGAGCAGGTGCTAGGATCTCACATGGGGACACACCTGAAAATGAGATGCAATGAGGAGTGTGGGGTTTCCAGTGGAAGGAGTTGCTTGAAGGATGGTTGGCAGCAGATAGAGAAGGCTGACAGGAGGAAGCTAGGGCCTGGCAAACACCTCGGTTTTGCCACCACATCAGCACAATATGGATGAAGTCTCTTTCAGTTCCTACCTTTGTGTCCCTAAAACACATACACAGACAGATGCCTGCCAGACATGTCCTCCCACCACAAAGCCAGCAGCTGCCAGCAAGACAGCTTTTGCATGTCTGCTGGATGGACAGAGAGGGATTGGTGGGTGCACTGGGTGCCCTGCAGTGCAAAGCACACAGCCAGGGATGGGCATGGAAAATGCTGATGGTGAAAAAACTGCCCTGAAGAACTAAAGGCCTTTTGTGTGCCATTGTCCAGGAGGCTTTCCTTGGAGCTTTTTGCATTTTCACGCTGTTGTGCTGGTGCTGAATGGTTCTGCTGCTGCCCACATTCCTTCCCCTCTGCCAGCCACTGCCCAGCTTTGTGCTGAACACCACAGCTCAGCTTTTCTCGACAGCCCCCGGCTGCAAAACCTCCCCCCCTCTCTGCCCCCAGAGCGTTTTGCTCCATGTTTGCACAGCATATGCATGAATGCCAGACCACTGGGGGCATGAGGGAGGACAGGAGAGAGAGCAGTAAGCATGGATGGAGGAAGTGGATTTGAAGAGAGAGACCCTGGCCATTCCCTGGATATCTCCCACCTCCATTTGGGTTCTTGTGCTTAAAATTCCTTGGCTCCACCTTACCTAGCCTGCTCTGGAGCTCAATATCCCCAGGGAGACTCCACCAGCCCTCCTGCACCAGAGGAGAGAAAGGTGCTTACCTTCTCCAAAGTTCTGGTCATAGATCTTGCTAGGGTTGGCAAACTCATACTCCGAACTCATAGGGTAGGCGTGGGGGACAGTCCTTGCAGCCATGGTGTGTCTTTCCAAACACTCACTGCCTCTGAGAGTGAAGGCTGCAGATTGCAAGGTTTTAATTGGGTGAATTCCACAGGGAGGAGTGTGTGATAAAAAGATGGACCAAAATAGCCACAAGCACAGGCCCCAGGATGCCTTGCCAGGGTGACGACGGAAGCTTCTCACTGCATTCCAGCAGGGAGTGCAGGCACTGTCTGCAGTCAGGGACATCTTGGGAAAATGCCATACCTCCTCCCACCCTGTGAGATCCCCTCCTCGAGCAAGGGGGGCAGGAGGCAAATGGGCAGCCAAGTACAGCAGGGAGGCACAGAGGTGAGCTAAGGGAGGCTAAAGCAGAACAGACCCCAGGCTCTGCTGCCTGTGGTGCTCTCAAAGCAGGAAAGTTCATTGTAAGCAGGAAAGTTCATTGTTAGCAGGCTCAAGTAGTCCCTGACACTGGTCCTGCTGGCCCTGCAGCACCCCATGGGGATAGGGCAGTAGCTACTGATGGTTGGTGCTTGATGGGGTCATGCACAATCACATGAAGTCACTATCACACCCATTTCCCCACTGTGAGCTTAGGATTCAAATCAGCCCTTCCTATGCCCTACACAAAGAAGGTTCATTTTCCCAGCAGCTGAGCATATGGCTCAAGCCTTTTGTTCCTGTGAGTGGTGAAGTGGTGCAGGTAGTTAACAGGATTCAGATACTGACACCTCTGCATCCTGAATGGTGCTGTTGCAAGCTGCCTGTCCAGACTGTTCCCTGGCCAGAGTTTTGGCACAATGTAATGAGACGCAGAGAAATGCTTGTGCCAGAGATCACGAGTTAACTGGGATCTGAAGCTGGCATAGATCCAGTTTTATTGAACTGGGGGTGGTCAGGAGGAGGGAGGAATGGGACACGGATGGGGGGAAGTAGTGTACCCTGAAACCAGAGATTTCCCAGAGTCCATGTCCCTGCAGTACGAGAGCAGGTGCACTACTGCTGATGTAATGGGGAATTGGAGAAGGTATTTATGGCCTGAGCTGTTGCACAGAGCAAACCCTGCTCCCTGTTCTTGCAGCCATGCTGAGATGAAGAGGGTCAGAACCTTTTGCAAAAGGCTGGTGGTGCTAGCAGTAAGAATGATGTGCCTCTGAGCCAGTAATTGTGTTTAAGTTGCAAGCAAACAGAGGCAGAGACTAACTCTTGCCCTTTAAGGACAGTTGCTGGGCTGATATTATTGCCATGATTTAGGTTCACAGATGAGGCAGGAATTAAAATAAATGTGTGAATGAAGACATATTAGAAGTATAATTATTGGAAATCAGCTTACTGCGAGGGCACAGGCAGATAGATGTAGCTTGCATCCCTGAGAAGGCATGTCGCAGTGTAGCATCATGGAGGCTGTTGGCACCAAATCACAGAGTGGTTTGCTTTGGAAGTGACCTTAAAACTCATCCAGTTCCAACCCCCTCCTGCCATATGCAGGGACACCTTCCACTAGCTTGGCTTGCTGCAAGCCCCGTCCAGCCTGGCCTTGAACACTGCCAGGGATGGGGCATGAGATGGACTAAGCAACCATGATAGTCAGTGAAGACATGCCCTGGGAAACTCCCCATCATGCCTGGTTTATCTCTGCTGACAGCCCTCTGGAGTACTCTGAGGTCACAGTGCTGGGCTCTTCTGCTCACTCCAGCCAAGTGGTTTCTGTAGTGGGCAAAAGATGAGAGGTGTTGGGCTGAAGCACTGTGAGGAAAGCCATCTTTCATTCATACACACACCAATGGGTATCCACTAAGCCTTGCTGGGCTGCAGAGAACTGCATTGCAAGGGTATCTCAGCAAAGACCTCCTGGGGTCTTTCCTGCCCTCCAACTAAAGCAGGCCTGTGCCTTCCTTTGCCTTAAGGAGGAGCAGAACTCTCCCTAGGCTGGTGGGTGATGTATGACTGAAGTCTCAGTGCTGGCAGTGGGAACAATGGCCCCTTGTCATTTTCCCTGTAAGCCAAAGATAGGAGTTGCATTGATCCTGCTGGCATCCAAAGCAGCTGGGAACATCCGCCAAGCCTGCCTGGGTCTCTGCAGATAAACAGCACGTGGGGAGTGGGGCGGGTGGTTGGGCAGTTTGGCTTCTTGCTGCCCCATTAGGCTCCTTTTCTTCTTCTCCCCTTCCCCCTCCTCCTCAGCAATGTGCTCAAATCCCTCAGACAGCTACTGGGCACCACTGAAGGGACCAGCCCAGGAGTGGGACAATAAAATCCCTGACACCACTGTTCAAGAGGCCTGAGGGGGGGGAAGACCAGGCCAGCTGCACGGGTATAAAGCTGTCCTGAGCTCCCGGCATAGCACTGCAGCACAGTTGTTTGCCAGGCACCTCCAGCGCACTCCAATGGATATCACCATTCATAACCCCCTGATCCGCAGACCCTTCTTGTCTTGGTTGGCACCGAGTCGTATCTTTGACCAGATATTCGGAGAGCACCTGCAGGAGTCAGAGCTACTCCCTGCTTCCCCCAGCCTCAGTCCCTTCCTGATGAGATCCCCCATTCTTCGGATGCCCAGTTGGCTAGAGACAGGACTCTCTGAGGTAATCTTCCCTTCTTAATGCTCTTTGTTATTGCTGTGTGTACATCCTGATGGGTCTGGAGCTGGAGATCCATGAGAGCTGAGATCTTGGAAGCTTCTTATAGGTGGTTATTAGGAAAAGGCTGGGGAAAAGGATGCTGTGTTTGTGCCTCTGTTCTTCTGCATTAAGCAAGAACCTCTGCATGCTTGTCTGATCATTTGTAACTGAGTGCAAGTATTGCCATATCATTCGGAATAGAAGCAAACTGAGCTGAGCGTGTGTGGCAAACAGGAGCTGATGAAAGAAAGGAGGAACCCTTATCTCCCTGTCTGCTGTGCAAAACTTTCAATCCTACTCCCTCCTGAGAAACAAACAGCACAGGGGTAGTTGGCAGGGGTAATGAGATACTGATGTCAGGCAGTGTGGGAGCTCAGGCTGAGGAAAAAGGGGCCTATTTTAGAGAATCACTGCTGAGAAGAGCAGCATTTTAAGATACAGGACACAAAGGATCATGAAGCAGCCCCTGCTTACTTCAGGGGCTGAACCAAGAGGCACATAGCTCAAACAACCTTGCCTGTTCTGTGAGTCAACTGTCTTATTTTCAAGTAACTTGTAGAGCTATTCTAAGCCAAAGGAGTGAAAGTATTGTTTTAACCTTTGCATAATGTTTCCCTTGATTTAGTGCCCTGAGTCTGGCTGTCCACTGAAGCAGCCATAAAAAGCACCACAGATAACAACATCTCACTCAGTGGAGAAATCCTCTGGAAGGAGGAGGAAGCACTTAACCTCTCAGGTCAAACTGCAGAAACTAGTAAGCGTAGAGCTGGCACAAAGGCTGCCTCCACATCCCAGAGCAGAGCTCCAGGAGGCTTGCATGTTCCTGACCATGAATGCAGCAGAAAGGCTGAGACAGCCAGCTCATATAGCAAAGTTCCACAGATGTGTCCAGGATAGGCAGAACGTGCAAATTCAACCTCAGAAGGCTGCAAAAAAGCAGTGTTTAGGGATGATAAAAGTGCAAAATGGAAGGGAAAGAGATCAGCAACAGGTGACTCGGAGTTTCAGCAAAGGTCCTGCTGCTCAGATTGTGGAGGTGAGCAGTGAGGCAGTACTTCTCACCAGTGACACATTATTTGGGTTACTAAAGAGTGATGACACAAGGAAAAGCCTGCAAGCCTTCAGATGAGCTTCAGTCAGCTGCACAGGCAGGGTTTCTTTTACTTGTAAGATTTGGCAAAATCCAGCCACAGAAACTGGAAACCTCCAGACATTCTGTAAAAACAATTGGATGTAAAATCCATACGCCAACTGAAGAGTCAGTTTTAACACATTCAGATTGAGAATCTCTTCCTTGCTTCCAAGGAAAACATCTATCAAGAGAAAGCATTCACATTTTAGATACAGCAGTGATGGGCATTAATGGAACAGGACAGCAAAGCCACCCAGATCAGAATACCAAGTCAGACACAGCATGTGTAGATACCACCTTGAGTCTTGAACTGCTGCATTCTGAGAGTCTTTTTAAGCTGAAACCCTCACCCGCTCTTTTCTGAAGCCACCTACTTGTTTTGCAGATGCGACTGGAGAAGGACAAATTTTCTGTAAATCTTGATGTGAAACATTTCTCCCCTGAAGAGCTAAAAGTGAAGGTGCAGGGGGACATGATAGAAATTCATGGGAAGCACGACGAGCGCCAGGTACTTCTTTAATTGTATGACTGATAGAGTCAGTGTGAACTTCCTCATCTATGGTTAAACAAGGAGACTGCAAAATAATCCTCTGTGCTCATTTCAAATAGTTCTGGGTTTTTTATTAACCAGTCCTAATGGAAGATGCTCTGTGCAACACCCCACCCTGCCCAGATGATCCCAGACTGAGCAGCAAGAGGGTGAAGATTTATTGCTGATGTTACATGAACTGTGAACTGAACTGGAAAATCACCTTTGAAATAGGCATTTTTGAGCCTCCCTCATTCTGTGAAGAGGCCAGGAATGCAGGGAGGCATTCCATAAGCTAACAACAAACTGTAATAACTAAACCACATAATGAATCAGTGCCTTACCCTGTTCTGTTACCATGAGGCTACCTCTTCCTGAAAAGGGCCCATCTACCAGTTTGTAATCCTTAAAGATTGTGTTCTGCTGTCAGCATTGCTTGCTGGCCCGGGGGACCTGTGTGGCAACTGGACAGACAGAAGTCAAAAGCCATGTCCAAAGCTGTATGCAGCAGAGTTTGCCAGTCTCTACCTCCCTCCCACCACTGCCTCCTTGCCAGAAGGAAACGAATACATGTAATAAAATAGCTATGTGACTGGAATTGTCAGCTTTAAGAGCTTCTGGGATCACACAGGTCTGTCAGTCAGGAAATACAGCATTACTTGTAGCTGGTGGAAGCCTATAATCCTGACATAGCTTCTGCAATTTTTTTTGGCTAAGAAAATAATCAAGTACTATAGCAGAGATCAGCTCACTAGAAAGCTGTGTATTTCTAATGTTCCAGGGACCCTCAGGAACGGGGGTAGTTGTCACTGCATGTGAGTCTAGCTGCTGCATGTTAGGAATGACAGCACACCACTGTGCAATGAGACCAGTCTCTGGCACATATAGCTCCTTTAAAAAGTCCACCTGCAGGCACCTGCAGCCTAGGCAGGTCTCACTTCTGCCTGTCTTGTCTCTTTAAAAAGAGCATCTCATAATAAAAATTCTCCTAATTTTCTAAAGTTTTCCTGTGAGAGCTGGAGCTTCCCAGTCTTGGACTTTACGCAAAGAGCCCATGGTTTAGGTGGAACTGAGTGAACATTTCTAACCAGGGCTATTCCTTCTCTTCTCCTTTTGAAGGATGAGCATGGCTTTATTGCCAGGGAGTTCAGCAGGAAATACAGGATTCCAGATGATGTGGACCCTCTCACCATAACTTCATCAGTCTCTCTGGATGGTGTCCTGACTGTGAGCGCACCAAGGAAACAAAGTGAGGCTCCAGAACGCACTATCCCCATCACCCGTGAAGAGAAGCCTGCCATTGCAGGAGCCCAAAGGAAGTAGGCTGCTCTTTCAAGTCACCCTGAGGGGGACATTTGAGAGCACTTTTCATCAGATACCAGCTATGCTGAATGGCTACTCTTATTATTTATGCTGAGAAAGTTTACTAACAAATAAAACATGAATAAGCAGCTCGTATTTTGTTGTTTTAGCATTGAGCACAAGGGAAGTGATGGGTCGAAATAGCTGCGTGAGGTTGCTGTGCAGGGAAACATACCTGGCATCATTCTTGCTTACAGCTTGAGTGGCAGGTGTGTCAAGGAGAGTTTGTCTTGGTGTTCACAAACACTTTGCTAGTTTCACTTGGTGTACTCTGATGTTTTGCAAACATCTAATTGCATGAACCTTTTCCTTCAGTGTTGCCAGAGGATTTCAGAGTGTTTCACAAGCAACAGAAAAGTTTTTCCAGTGGAGACTAGACTGGTAAAACAACTTCATGACAGTCAAACCCCTTTGAAGTGTGGGTATTCGATAACAACTGACTGGAAGACAACTGTTATCTTAAATCTCTAGAATGACTCATGTTATGGACAAGCATCCAAATGCTGCCACCAATTCAGAGCAGTTGCAGTTTAAAACTGCAGAGCTGCAGTAAACACAGGTATATCTAGAGAGAAGAACATCCTGCTCTTGTGATGCAAATCACATCACTTTGAAACCATGTTGTCAGTGCCCTTCAGGCAGCAAACAGGATCTGACGTCTACAGTATTAATCTGATTTATACAAACATTGTTGAGTGGTACAAAACGCAAATCTTTTCTATAGAGTAGGCTTTTGTTAGGCTCAAACTCGGGAGCAAGAAATAGGAATTTTGAGAGAAAGCTCATTGGGGATAAACATGATGAAGTTAGCTAGACAAGAATACTTGAAATGCAAATACCACTCCCTGAATGACTTGAAATACCTGTTCTGTGGTGGCACAGGAGTGCAACTCAACAATGAGAAAATGACAGAAAACAACCCTGTCATCTCCAAGCACAAATGTCATTCAGAAGCTCTTCTTTAGCTACATTACAGATCCACCAGACTGTGTTTCAGTTCTGTGCATGTACTTTTCATTCTCCAATGCTTTGCCTTGTGGTAATCTGAAGAGGATGTAGTTTCAGTAAGTATACTGAAAACCTCACCCCATAGGGGTTTTGTTGATAAATCATTTCGTTGGTGGTGCATCTCCAGCCATACTGGGAAAGTTTAGAAGTGCTTCCTCAGTCCATCCACAGCTCCCCAAAGCCAGTAGCATACATTAAGGACCATGGAGGGAGTTGTACATAGAGATCTTGGGCATGATCTGGCAAGAGAAATCAGCAAGTCCCTAGGATCATCTTCGATCTCAACACAGTTAACATAACATGGAATATTGTCCCTTCTACTCCCACAATCACTGGAGAGGAACTTTCTATACTTGTGTGTGTGACAGAGGGCATCAGAGAAGAGCTGTGCTCCTCCTTGAGGACAAAAAGCTTTTTTGGTTGGT
>JANHGB010013968.1:0-25192 GCA_026283785.1 Coracopsis vasa | reverse complement strand
ATGCCTATTATATCACACCCCTGTAGACATGCACACATCTCTAATTCCTCTTGGTTGTTCCCCATACTACAGGCGTTTGTATAGAGGCATCTGAGCTGAACTCCAAATGAAGCCGGCTCATTGGCTGGAGCGGCTGGAATATCTCTACATTGCTCTGAGCATTTATTATAGGTGATGGCAACTGACTGGGTGTGTTGGGATGGAATGATGCACCCCTCCCGCAACATATCTAGTTTAAAGCTTCCTTGACCAGTCTGGCAGGCCTCCTACCAAAACTTCTCTTCCCCTTCGTTAGACCAGCTCCACCAGCTTCCGGTAGACCTGGCCTCCTAAATTGAGTCTAGTGTTCTAGATACCCAAACCCCTGACTATGGCACCACTGTTCTAACCATTTATTAACCTGGCCAATCCTCTTTTACATCTTTACATCTTTAAGCAATGTAAGGATACATGTAAATAATTGCTATGTCTACTCACAGGCAAATAAACTAAGTTGCCCTGCTGAAATGGCAGTAAGGTATCTTTCATTCCATAGTAAAAGTTACATTCACTGCCATTTATTTCACACTGAAAGATAGCATGTGTGCTGACACTTTAATGCACATTCTGTCTCCTATTGTTCCTCTTCATTGCTCAAAGCTAGTTTGTAGTTCTTTTTCATAATTCTCAGCAAAACATCAATATCAATAAGGAATCAAATATTTATCAATAAGGAATTATCAATAAGAAATGAAAATACCATTTTTCCATGCATGTCTTATAGATGATATGAGCTAAAATCTTATATACTACAGAGTTGATTTACTGTATTAGAACTACTTGGTGGCACTCAGCACAAGACAATTCTACAGTCATTTGTAAAGCTTACAGTAACAAAGAGTCATTCCTTCACAGAAAGTAAAGTTCAGAGTTCAGAAAAAGAAATAATGTGGCGGTACAGTATTAAAATACTAAAATGGCAACTGTTTGTTGGAGATAACATAAATGAAGTGTGTATAGTATATAGCGTATGTGTATATGCATGTAAATGTGTATGTATATATATGCATATGAATATGTATACATTTATACAAGAGAGCAAAAGAAGGCAATAAATTTCCAGAAGTAGTTATATGAGAATCCTGTTGGATCATTTTTAACACATAGGTCAAACTTTGCTCACCTTTTTTTTGGGAACATCCTTCTTATGATTTTTGCCTTGTTTCTACACACATTCTCTTCCTCCCGAAATGCTACCAAAACCAAAATATTCCCCTTCCTTTTTCCCAAAAGAGTGAAATCCTCCTGAAGCAAGCAAATAAGCAATGACAAACAAATTCTCTGGGAATGCTTGCAAGCCCACTTTTGACAACCTAGCTTTATAGTGCCTGAAGTCACCTTGCAGGGTCTGCTTGGGTCAGAGCAGCTGCTTTCAGAATTAGTTCTAGCAGGGTGTTTAGAAATTTATAGGTGTTTATTAACATTTTATAAGTGACATTTATATACATTCTGCTGCTCATATTGATCCTGACTGTATAGTTCACTGATTATGAGTTAATTAGTGTCATGTGTAAATCAATAAATTGCTTTGATCCTGATTTAAAAAATGTGAAGTGAGCAGCTGTTTCTTGAGACTCCGTTCCTTTTTGGACACTGAATATATAAGAGAGCTAAAGAGCCTCTGAAGTCTCTAAGAGTTATTACTAGCCTATTTTACTCAAGAAGGGTTTGGATTTTGCAGTGAGTAATGACAGTACTCTATCCTAAAAGAAAAAGTACATAAACCAGCCAAAATATTATCTATGTATATAAAAGAAATACTAGTACCTAAAATACCAATCTGACCCTGCCTATTGTGAGTAGAATATATTTCTCTTTCCTTCTTTCCCCAAATACTATCCATCATATTATTATCTAATTTGCATATTTGCCTGAAGTATCAGGCACTAAATTTTGTGATCGATCCTATACATGCAATAATAAATTTTAAGACTGCCTTGAGCAGCAGTCCAGCTGGGACTTCAGAATGTTATTAATCTCAGTCCAATTCATTGGTAAAAAGCAAAAGTGATCCTAACATCTTTTTTTGGGCATTAAGCTTTGTGGCAAACACCTGCAAACTTTTTTCCAGGCAGGATTGTGTTTCATTAGTCAACATGCACATTCTGTCTTCTCTAGGTTTTGATAAAATATAGTAGCTAACTTTAGGTGCTCTATATCACTCATTGGAAGCATCCTTTCTTCACTGACTAGGATAAATGGTGCTTGACATCTAGTAGCAGAGATGTATCAAGAGGCAACCAGGCCTGACCGCACCTGAAATAGGAACATACAGGGCAGCAGAGAAGACCAACTTTTTATTGATCTTCATAAACATTATTTCTTTTCAAAAGCCTAATTTATGTTGAAAGCCACACACTATTTTTATTAGAAATTGTTTCACTAGACTTTTTATACTTTGGATATTGTTCTGTCATGTGATTTAAATGATACCTTTTTATTTTCCCAAAAGGGTAGTATATAAAAAAGTAAAGTTTATTAATTTTGGCATTTATGCTTCTTTTTAGATAATCAAAAATGTGTTTGAGATCAAAATATGTGTAAGATATAATTAGTGCTGTCTTTATAAAAAGTTCGAAGTAGAGCAAGCTGTGCTATGTGGAACTTACAACAACCATCTTTGAAAAGGCTGGTTTTATGGTATTAGTATTCAGAAAATGATGAAAAAATTCCAGCTTGATTAAGAGTTAACAACGAGTAACCTGATTAAGAGGTGGTATGGAACTGCATTTTCCCAGAAACATCCTAGAGTTCAGCCCCTGAATTCCTCTTTTTTTGCAGCATGAGAAGCTCATCAGCTGCTGCAGGATTACTTCAACTTTTGCAGGTAGCAAATCAAGTTGCGCTGGCCTAAGCAGCGGGGATTGTCCTGTCTGCCCACCAGCCATTGGCCTATATGAAAAGGAGAATGATGGGGTTAGTAGAACTGGTGTGAATAGAAGTCATACAGGAGAGGTGATAGAAATATCTACTCTCTTTTGTATACAAAAACCACTGTCTTGCTCTTTAGGATTTACATAAATAAATGTTTTAAGTTTGAATCAGCTAGACAGGAATGATAAACCTACATTTTAAAAGCTTGTTCTCTTTTGAAACAGAAAATTTCTTGTTGGACAAGCTGAAGTCCTTTTCCACCTCTGAATGATGAGCTGAGTTCAACAAGTGATTTAATACAGAAAGACATGGAGATTTTTTGCTTTCTCTTTAGTCTGCTAACCCATGTGAAGGAAATCTGGGTTAAGTGCTATGGTTTCCTCTGGGAGAGGAAACTTCAACTGTTTCTTTAGCTTCACAACACGGCATAATCTCTGGAAGTCTCATAAATGTAGCAAACAATAAATTCACTGCTAATGAATTCATTATGAATTCATCTATGCTAAAGATAGGAGTTTCATGGCATTGCTTATTCTGCATAGACTTCACACATCCTTCCAGAAAACTATTTGCAAGTTTAATCTTTAGTGGTCTAGGTGAATGCAACAAGAGATATGTTAGATCCACAAGAATATGCAAATTATATTTTTCATTTTCTAACACTTCAGAGAAGATAATTATATCAATCATTGATGCTGATCGTATTATCACCAGGTCTTCTGACCATATCTGTGATGCTGACAGTAAAAGAGCTGTCATTTATATTTCCTCATTTAAGTTTCAACTGTGGTATAGACTGAACCACCATCAATATGGCAAAACAGTGCCGGTCCCTCCCCCTACCCACCAAAAAAATAATAACTGTAGAGGACAATATTGACATCAATAAATCAAAATTACATTTTCTGACAAGGAAAAATATTCAGTTTTATACAGTTTTGGACTAGAACCAAGTGACCTCCTTTTCTTATATGGATGTTTATTAGAGTTGCTTTAGACTGTGGCATTTTCTTTTGAAATAACACATTTCAAAAAAGTTCATTTTTTCTTTTAATTTGTAGCTAGGTTTCTTTGGATTAATCTTTAAAATCCTGTTACCTACGATGAAAAATAAAAGAGAAAAAAACATATCTTTATACAAAATCTCTGCATATAGGAACAGAGAACATTGGTTTATAAAGCTTTAACTCTAATGGGAAGTGCTTTATCTACTCAGCAGCAGCAAAGTTTTCCTTCATTAGGTAGCCATGAAAGAAACTTACCCTTAATAGCAGAACTGAACATGATCTTGCAATAATTTTTCACATGATAGTTTATGGAGGGCAATTCAATAGATGGCAGGAACCAGAAGTTCCACAGGAGCTTACATACAGATATGCTGGTCTGCATCAAATAATTAGGACAGAATAACCCTACTTTTGCTGCTCTCAAAATCATTTGGTCTTATTACAGATTCAGAGATCTTCCATATTCCAGCTGAAGGATATATTTTGTGCCTACCAGACAAGGACAGTACTCTTTAACATTGGTCAAACAACTGTAACTATTCACAGGCAAATCTGTCTCTTCAGCAGATTTTGTGTTGCTAGAATCTTGTATAGTAAAGGGGAAGACCAATGTCAAAATATGTAAGTAACAGAAAGTGAACCAGTTATCTATTGGTAGGACTCAAGACTAGTAGGAGTTAACACGAAGGACAGATCAAAACCTGTGCTGTGACTGTTTTATAATACAAATATGTGGAAAAGAAGTTTTAAAACATAGATTCCTGCCACTGTACTAGGGAAGTGGTAGAGGTATTACTAGAGCTGAAACAGGGTAGTCTCTATTGTTAGCTATTCTCATGTAGATTGAAGAACTCTTCTAATGTCCACTTCTATCTTCCCTCTTATATTCACACCTGTCACCACATTGCCTAAAAGCTTAGTTTGGTTAAATCATTATGAAGTGCTTCATAAAACTGAAAACTGGAATGATTTAATAGAATTTGCAGGTTTTGTCACCTCATTGCTCAGCATTTTCCATGTCATTAATAAATGCACTGAATAAATACTGGTACTTATTTTCAGATGATTAGTCCCTTTTCTTTTTTTTTTTTTTTTTTCTGAGTTAAACCAGAGTGAAATTTGGTACAAGGGAAGGGAATCTGGCAGTTGGGGGATATTTCATAGTGTTCATATTAAATGTGCAGAATAGCTAATAAGTTGTCCACATTCTTACAGATGTGCAATTAAATCTGTAACATTAGGATAATTTTGTTTCAGCTCAAAATATTTCTTTGAGTCAGTGATAGATTTTTAGATCTGACCTAGATAATGTTGACAAATCATGTATAATGTTTCTTTCTCAGTATGACTAGGTCATGTGAACATTCTGACTCACTTCATTTGTAGAGAGCTAAAAAAGTAAATAGATTTGTATTATTCTAAATAGCAGAGAAAATTGAGGGAATTGAAGCATTTGTGAGTAGTCTAGAATATTTTTCTGAGATCTTAGAATTGACTTCCAATCTGAGTTGCTTGTTCCAGTTCAAATTTGCTGAATAACACCCAGTTAAATGGACTGATATTTTCAGTAAAAGAAACATCGTCTTGTTCTGGTCTTCAGATCCAAACCCAATGTAATCAAATTTAGTTTTCACACTTCTACCACCACAAAATACCTAAAGATTATGTAAAGTCCCTCATTTTGTTGAAATTGTCCGTAAATAATGCAGGAGTGTTTCTCTGAAGGTTATTTCTGTAGATATTTTTGATAATGTTGTAGAGTCTTATGAATCTTCAGTAATAAACATTGCTGATGAGACATACAGAACACATTATTTTAAATTGTTAATATAGGATAAATGCCAAAATAATCACTCTGTAAGTACTTTGAATGCCAATGTTCTACTTACTGAAATGCATATTTGAGGAGTTAATAAAAATGGATAGCAAATGTGATTCTATGATTCTATAAAAAATATGTCATACACATACGTTGTATGACTTCCATTTCCGCATTTGGCCCTTCTGGAGACATCGTAATGTAATTATAGTGATCCAAATAATTTATTTTTTTAATAAACATTTCAATAAATAATTTTCAGCTCCTAATGTATTAATTATATGGATTGTAAAAACATCCTATACCTTAGAACTTTGTTTTAAGAAAATAAATTTAATAAGAAAATAAAGTCTTAGCAGAAAATGATACTTTGATAAGTGTCTGTAAAACTTAATATAATAAAAACTTAGAATGAAAAAGCTTCTTAGTTTATCAAGTTGCAAATATGATCCAGCTTTTGGAAAAGTAGGGAAGAACCAAACAGGCCCTGAGATTTAAAGCCTCTGACAGGTTGCAGAACATATTAAGCTACTGTGAGATCCTGCCCCAGATCTGTCAATTAGTTCCTTGTATAAAAGCTGTATGCTCTTAGTGATTTATTTTTGAATTGCTGAAGGACCAAAGTGTCAGACGATTATTTCTTACTGAAAGTTCAGTGTAGCATCACCTCATCTTCATAGAACCATATTGCTTACTTTGCAAAGAGCCTGTCATGCTTGTAATGGTGGAAAGGTACGCTGAAACATTATAGGAGCTGGAACATAAAATATCACAAGCCATTTAATATCTTCAAGTAATCAAAAAGCCATCATTTCCCTCTCAAAAAACTAACAGTAATTAGAACTGATCTCATCAACACTTTTGTTTCTGTCAAGTTCTTGGCAGAGTTTTTGCATACAATTTGGTTTGACACTATCTAAACATCAAAAATACAGCATTTGACCACTGTTATTTCTTTTTTTTTTTTTAATATAGCAGTTGATGCCTGATTAGATTTTATGAGTCAGAAGAGAGACAGTATATATTCCTTACAAATGGTAAAGTAAAAGATGTTTGAAAATTATTTTCAAAGTCTGTTGGATTTTTTTTTTAGCTATTGAATCTGAACATTCAGAAAGTAGGTTAAGTTCCCTGAAATTATACTTTTATTTAAAGCCCTGTTTCCTTATTATGACATTTTGAATTGAAAAGTTTGAAATTTTCAAAATGAGTTGCCAGAAATATCTTTTCATTTATCACTGACATAAAAAGCCCCCTCATTTTGAAGCAACAAAATCAGACTTTAGTAGCTTAATGAAAATGAAAGCTTAACGAATTTTTTTTTTTTATTAATCCAGAATTAATTTGATTAGAATGCATTCCAGAGCATAGCTTGCAACTTGCTTCTCTAGGGCTTTTTGGTTTTGTTTGTTTGTTTCATGTATTTTCTTCCTCCTGAGCCCTCTTCTAATTGCAACCTTTCCTAATCCTGGTAAGCTCTGGTGCCCATGACTGTACTAATAGAAATGGGAGTGTCTTCATGAACTGAACTCAGTGAAGATATGCCAGCTTATGCCAGCTGTTTCTTTGGCCCTGTACCTTTTTATTTGGATAAAACCTGATGATTTTTTGTATCCCTGCTCACAGTTTGTTTCCAAATAAGCATCCCACACTCCAAGGGCCATCTGCTGTTTGTTCTGTGTTAATGAGTGTGCTTTAGTTCTTATGTCCTTGGGAAGAGGTGTCATGCTGCCACTTTGTAAAACAGCGCTCCTGTTTTCTTATAAACTCGAATTTCTAACCCTTGTGAATTAACAAGTTTAAATAATTTTCTCCCCACCATGCTCACAGATGTGAGGCGTAAGTGCACAAAGGATGCTATGCAGATCTACAGTACAGTCTAGTAATCCAGGCTTAATGACCCCTGTTCAAACAGGGATACAGTCCTGTTAAGCAGGGGATACATCTGTTCAATGCTCAGACTTAGAGTGCACTGAAAATATAAGCTCTTTTACCTGTGACTGGTTATGAGGAGCCAATGTCTTCTTTCTAAGACTGAATAAACCCTATTCATAGAACTATTTGTAGTAACCCCCATGTAAGTACCATAAGTACCTTCTGGAATTTCAAATATAAAGTTTTCCCAAATGTTAAAAATGTTTGGGAAAAATATCCTTCTGGTTGATTTTTGAAATCCATAGACTTCCTACTTACCTCAGTTATGTGCCTTGGCTTTACAGACAGTCATTCTAGAACAGAAAGCTGTCCTTAAGAACATCACAGGTTATCTGGTATGTTAAGTCTATAATTTAGACTACTATACTTAGTCAATATTCTTTGAAACCTACTAGGATGATAATAATATCTCTTCTACTTTCCTATTGGTAGGCAAAAGCAAAATAACCATCAGAGCTGTCCAATAAAGAAGTAGTAGATTGTGCTGCAACTACTGAACAGATAACACGAGTTTTGCAGAAAGGTGACCACCAGACTGGGGTTAACCATAGCTTAAGGCTAGACTTAGTTAAGGGTTTCTGAGATAAAGTTGTGATCCGTGATTAATTCTTTGAAAAGAAGTCAGAGCTAGGACTGGGGCTGGAAACCACCAGTTTGTAGGCCACTATTCAACGGCACGATAAATCCCAGGCTATGTAAGATAAAAATTAATAAATCCTCTGGTCACACAGTCTAGAGTACTAGGCACATTTTACCATTTAAAATTTTATCTATGGGATAACTAAATTTTGACTTGTCACACTTCTCTTTGGATAAAACAGTGCCACTCCACCTGGGACAAAGCCTGCATAGTAGCTTAAAATTAATGAAAACTTCATATTACATCATGGCCAACTTGATAAATAAGCCCATATCTGGTTAAGAACAAATGTATGCCTTTTGGCAAAATGTTTGTGCAGAAGGGTTGGTATTGCAGTAACATGGCCGCAACTGAAACCTACAGTTTCAGCAGTTCCTCCAGTATAGAGCAACAGAAAGAAAAAGGGTTGTTTAGCTTGAAAGCCAGGTAGAGGGAACCCTGACTCCTGCTATTCTACTTATTTTGCTGTTAGGTTACTTCTCATTTAGGAGTGGGGACCATAAAAAGTCCCAGTTAACCTTTTCCTTTGTTCTTGATGTTGCTGAAAGTATTCTTCCTTTCAGTTTAAGTAATCTCAACTGTTTATTACACACCTGTAGCTCTTACTCTGATAACTAGCAGCTCAAAAATTTTATTCGAGGATGTTCCTGTTTCTAGTAGACCACACAGATAATGGAGTTCTTCATTTAGAGGAAAGAATGTAGCTTGAATGACATGATACCTTTTTTCAAACGCCTTTGCCTGTTTTTTTTTCTATGTTAATTCTAATGCAAATTCTTATGAAAAATAGAATGCTGTGAACATTTTTCAGCCTGTACTCCACAGAAGGATTCAAGACTTTAAGAAGCTTTGGAAAGAAATGCAGTTAATGATTCAGAATTATGTAAGCTACTTATCTCAAGAATAATTTGGTTTGATGTTTCTGTTACTGCCAGATTTTCTGCTGATAATGGAATAAAAGATACAGATGAAGAGAAACACTTCTAAGTTTTCTTAATTGCTGCAAGTAAAATTTTGCCCTTTTGAAGCTATATATAAAAAGTGAATGTCTTCATGTGAATACCAGTAGGTCAGTTAAATTAATTGATGTTCTACACTATTTTTTCTTTTATATTAATTTATTTTAGGGCACTCTGCTTCTTGCTGTGGAAGGGGCAGTTGTTTGCTGGAAAATACACTACATACTGTGCATACTGCTGAACCTAAGTTCATACCCTTATTGTGTTCAGTCCACTTAAGGTAAAGCTTTTCAAATTTTCTGTGAGCTTGATATAACTGTAGTGAGGATGATCATAAAGATATATGTACCGCTCCATTATTATTATAAACAGCATTCTGTCAGTATGAAAAGGGCAATAATTACGTTTAATGTAAGACTCCATTTGCGTTTGTTTTTTGTTATTGCTAAAGTAACATAGGGGTACTCAAGTCCATTTATATATTAGTAGAAATACTACTAATGGTTCAGCCAGTGACTGTTCTAACACAGAGAGGTAACCATGACAGCCAGGTCATGTTTTCTCTTAGTTAGTTGGTTAAAACAAAACCTGTTTTAGTTCTGTATCTGAGATGAAAAGAAAAAAAACCAAACAAACATGCATTCTCTTTTTCTGGTAGATCTTCAAATGGATGCTTGCAGTGAACCAGCCTCTAATTTCAAGCATTAAAAATGCATCTGAACTTTGTAACAGTAGGAGTTGCATAACTTAGAAAAAATCGTACTGTATCTTATGCATCCTTTCTCCTGTTTGAAGTAATTTTGCATGTGAATAATGGAAATTCACATTTAATTTTCAATGTTCCAAATGTCGATACATTACACAGCAAGTCATTGGCTAAAAGGGAAAGTTTTTTATGTACTGATCCATGAAAAGAAAAGATATTTATTGGCTGATACAGTACATCAAAATCCAATTAAGGTTTGAACTTCAATAAAAATCTCATGGTCTTTATTAAAACAAGAAATAAAAGATAAAATATAGGTAAAAATATTTGGTGAGAAAATGTAAAATCTCTGAAAATTGTGATATTAACAGCCTATGTGGAATATATAGAAGTTCACACATTAACATGACACAGGAAGGGGAAAGTACATCTTTAAAGAAATTAGCAATTCATCATTAGGGGTGAGTTCAGTTCATTGTCTTAATGCTTAGAAGGAGCACTAGGGTCAAATTAGGAGAAAAATATACCTAACCAATTGTCTTTACAAAGCTGCATAATTGAATGAAGCAACAAGAATGATGTGCCTTTTTCTCATTTGGTAGCAGTCCTTCGCAAAGTACTTTTGCGTTTGGGGTTTGTTTGTGTTTTCATAAAAGAAACATTAAGCCTGAAATTTCAATTTCCAAACATTTCTATCTCTCTTATTTCAGACATAACACTAGAAGAAAATATTTTACCTGAAAAAAACCCATCAGGCTTACAGACAAAACCAGGATCCATCAAAGTGAATGATAAAATATCCAGTTAACTCTGCAAAGCCAGAATATTTCTCAAATTACTTAGTAAAACTGAAGAAAAACACTACTGCTTTGTATTTTTCCTCCAAAGAAAGCAAGACATTCTGTGAAATGTAATCCAGAATCACTCATTTGGAACAGGCAGTATAATCTTTTTGCACCATTTAGTTCAGTGAATGCACTTTTTCTTGATTTTTGTATCTTCCATGTTTTCTTCAGCACAAATTTGCTAGTCTATAGTTAATCTACAACAAATTTGAAATAGAATGTACTGATATTACTCATGCACTAAGATATTCTGTGTTTCTTTAAAACCATGCTTTATTGACCCTGATAAATTTGAGTTACAAAAAGCAGGTTTTTGATAAAATCATGGGTGGCATCTGTGAGCCAATGGATGCCAAATGATGTCCTTAGACTTCCTTCCCCTTATTCCTTCCTCTTATTCATCTCCAGGGTCATGTAAGCCATTAAAGGTTTAATGTAAGACATTAAAGGTTTAATGTAAGACATTAAAATCATATCAGAGAGAGGTGGCTGAAGATTAGATACTGAGATTCAATTCTTTATAACTTTCACCTGATGAAAACAAAACTGCCTGTCAGAAAAAGGAAGATATCTCCCCGCCTCTTTATTTAATATTAGTTACAAAAATACGTTAAAAGCTATTTGAGAAACAGCTCTACAGGTAACAACCCACATGGAATAAACTATAATATTATTTGCCCCCACTGGGAACATCTCCAAATATTTGGTCAAAACCCGCATAGGATGGAAATGAAATACTGATCTCTGAGATCAGAATACTTCAAAGGGTTTTTTGTCTTAAAAAATTTGACTTTTTCTACACCACTCCCTCCACCCCCCCCAATACACCTTTATACAGGGGAACAAAGTTATCACAGATTTAGGTATGCAAACTGCTCTAGTTATTTACAGTTGTATTTTCCAGTAAAGATGAAAGGTAATGCTAAGCGAATGTGTATGTTTACATACACAGTATACACTAACAATGCAGTGCGCAGCCTGCATAGAGATACACCTTGGTCAAAGTAGTTCCAGATAACAGTGATATTACAGCTCCACAGAGGATGTGCTGCTTCACAGGTACTTGGCTGAAGTAGCACATCCAGGCTAGCTTGAGCATGTTTGTGTAATTTGCAATTATATTTGTGTAATTTGCAATTATATTTGTGTATTACAGATGTGTAAACAAGAGAACACAAGTGCTAAAGGAAGAGCAGGATATAATATCCTGAGTTAACTTTGGAGAGCTCAGAAAGCAGATGAAGTGACAAGGTACTTTCTATGGGATTTGTTCAGGTATCTGAGAAAAGACAAGACAGTATGTTGGATATGAACAGTATAGGACAACAGAGTTAACTTCTTTTGATTTCCAGCAGGTAGGATCCATTTATTCTGTGAGAGGCCAGTTAAGGTTTTAAATATATTATGTATATACACAAAATATATACATATATTGTATATGTCAAGATTCCATGTACATTGTATATAGAACCACTATTCCAAGCTATTATTCATTATGATAAAGTTTACATCTAATATATACATAGCATGCAATGCAGATGTACATAAATAACATCAGAAAACATTATACAACCCTGTCATTAGAAGTCCATTACAAAGATAAATACATCTTATACATACATATATACATACATATGAAACAATAGTAAAACTATAACAAATCTAGCCACACAGTATACTGGATATTAAGAACTCAGTACAAAGTAATGAATATTTGCTGAGTATTTTTTGATGACCTATATTCTCAGCTCATTTGTATTGCATATAAATGATTCATCCCATGTATTACACCTGTCTTACTTGTGATTGCCAAGGTAAACTACGAGGCTATTCAGAAGTATTTCTGAGTAGAGAAAACATGCTTTGTGGGTCAAGAAATCTATGTTTGGGATAGAAGATATACTAGGAATAAAGAACCTAAACCTTCTACAAAAAAGTAAGGCTTCAATAGCACAGATAGCAAATTCCCAAGATCACAATATATGTTGCTAGTGCACTTCACTATGTGAAGAGGCCTTAATAAAATCCAGTTTATAGTTGTACACTTGCAATGTACGCTAAGAAATCCTTGTGAAAACAAAAGCATTGCAAACTGAATAGAACAGAAATGTTAGATGATCTGATTTTACATTCCTCTTCTAGTGACACGAAGTTGCTAAGTAATGTAGACACTTCGAAGTGTGCTTTATGTGATTATTTCATACTGCTACCTATAATCCGTACAGCTGTGGGAAAGGCATTAATAGCACTGTATCACAGAAGATAAAAAAAGCTCAGGTAATAAAATATTGAAAAATGTATTCATAGTTCATGTTGGTATTTTAATCTCTAACCGTAATAGTGGTGAAAGTGTTATAAGTAGACACCTACTTCTGCTTCATAATGTAGTCGATAAAGAATTAGGTCATTAGATTTATTTGAAGTCTGGATTTATACATTGCATTTTTACTTCATTGTTAGATGAAGCAACAATCTGTTATGTAATAACCCTTTGAAATCTCTGAAAGATAGAGACGGAAACTTACAGATACTTGCCATTCTAATGGTGTTAGAAATCAAAGGATACTTAAAAGAAATTTTAATAACACAGTAATTAAGAATAGTTAGTACTAGTGACAGTCAAACCTCCTAAGTATTGTTCTTTGAGCTTTGATTAGGATGCAGCACCTGACTGGGTGTCTCATGAGAGATGGCTTGCTTTTCATGATGTTTCCAGCCTTTCTGGATTTTGAAGGGGACAGTGATGCTTCATGTTATTTAAACAATTCCTTTATTAACTGTTTCACAGCTCTGCTCATAGCCTTTGTTGTAACTGTTCTAGTTCTCACGAGAACACAGAAGTGCAAAGGCAGATAACATTGTTATGCCTATAACAAGTAATAGATGCTGCAGAGCCATCTTGCACATGTCTTGTACACTACTCTTCACTGGACAGCAAAGGAGTAGATATTTTACCATAAAAAATTCATAAAGTGTTTCAGGTCTTAGAAGGCACTTTACTTACTACTGTGAAATAATCTACACACAAGAAATAGTATTATTCTGTTAAGACTAATACACAGATTTAGCCAAAGGCAGCATGACTATGCCAAGGTTTCCTAACATCCCACTGTCTCTGCAGCTGGAAACAAGCAGACTACTTAACATAGCACTGTCTTCTATTCTTCTGATGATAAAAAAGTAAAATCTTCAGGCATCAACACAGCAATCTTGACAACAGCCAATGGCAGGTGTGGGCAGAAAAGGCTCACAGCTTTTCATTTTGTATGTAGCCACAACTCTTCCTTCCCAGTATATCCCTGCAATTCCCTAGCTACAGAGTCTTAGACTCCTTCCTCTGTCAGTATTCAGATGCTCTTGCTTCTTTTTCTTGGACTTAACTATCTAAATAAGACAGCATGTTTCTTCATGTGATAACAGTACACCCTTGCCTGTCACCTACTTCCAGAAAGCATAAAGTTACAGAAATTATTTGAGGGTTTATTTCTTATTCAGACTTCAAGACAAATTATGTTCAGACTACTGTTTATGAGCTATTGTTAAGTCCCAGAGACAAAACTAATGCTAGATATTCCTTGAGCCCCAGTCCTGTATTTGGCTGTTGCCAACTTTCTCTCCTTTAGGGTCTCAACAGTTGTGTTTGGTTTTTTGTTGTTTTTTTTGTTTGTTTGTTTTTTTGTTTTGTTTTTTTTAAATTTAAATCAAGAATTTCATGCTATCTTTCTGAGCAGCCGAGAAATCACCATAACCATTTCCTCACCAGGAGTAAAATCTATATATAATGATGTAATTGATCTAGCAATTTTGCCTTTTGTCATTACTCACTTTTGTTTAATACTTTCCAGTCGCTCATATTTGCTTCTTTAATTCTGATAAATATCCCTTCACAATCAAATTCTTCATAATAGTATGTAATATACATTCTAACCCCAAATATATATATATGGTCTCATCCTGGTTTATTCATCTTAGAATGCAAAAACTAAAAGGTAGTGTTTCTGTTTTCCTTTAAATGCCTACAGTATAAATAAAGCATCAAATAATTAATCATGGTGCGTTTGGGGAAAACCCAGTGTCTGAGAAGCACACTGATAGGAAAGCATTTCACAAAATATAGGAATACACTGTACTCCATTCAAGTCAAGGAGGAAATTTAGCACTGTATGTAAATCTAGAAGTGAACTGATAATACTTTACTTTCCCTACATCAAAAAACAGAATTTGGATGAAGATTAAAGCATAGAATGAATGGAAATACTGCTACAGTATGCAGCTACAGGTGAGATTCACTGCATCTATGGAAGGTCTTTATCTTTTGTCTCCATGTGAAAAGCTGGATAGGTCAAATACATTTCCTGCTGGGGAATTTGCTGCAAAACCCTAGCTTAGCAGTGATCCATGTCTGCGGACTGAAGTGCTCTGTAAATAAAGGGCCTATATGTAAGCAGACAGATGAGGTGTCAGCAATTACCATACAGGAATTGGTAATTAAATCCATATGCCTTGCAGTAACTAAATGACCTTTTTTGAAATCCACATAGTTCCCTCTGTCCATCTCTATACTGCTCATCACTCTGCCTTCCCACATCTAAGCCTATTTCTCAATGCCTTTGATATCATTTGCATTTGTAGCTTCCCTCATGCTCTTTATAAACAGCGCAAAGACTGCAGGTAAATTCTATCTTAAAACTATACCTTGTTTACCCCTCTCTAAAGTCCTCTTTCCTTTAAAACTCAGGAGTTGTCTAAATCACAATAAAACACTGTTCTTACATAAGATAACAATATTACACTATAACAGTGTTATAATTAGGTAACCAAGTATGTAGGAAATATTACATCAATGATTTTAATGGGAAAGGAAAGAAGAAAAGAACAATTGTTCTTTTCCACTTTAAAAGGAGTCTTGACCTCCTCAGGGAGGAGGAATGCTTTCAAACTAATATGTGCTTCTTAAGCCTAGTTTTTGCCTATTTTTCATTAGTTTGAATCTGAAGTAAGGTAATTTGGTTTGTTACCCTGTCATAGATTTATTGTTTCAACCTTTGTCCTTTGATTTTGTATTCAGAATAGGTTCCCTTTCTCCAGCTGAACCTTTGGGCAAAAATCAATAAATCAGAAAATTGTTGACAAAACCCCAAGAACTTAGAATGTGCAGAACACATATTCTAACATTTTAGAAATAAATTTGGACTTCACCTTAACACTTTAAATTCAGACTCTTTCTGTAGCTGTTTAGCTGTAAGATTCTACATAAATTAAGATAAGCATCTTTGTTCATATTCATTTTGGCAGAGCTGGTTAGCATGTGGTATCTGCCTAGATTTTGCTTCGTCAGTAGTTTTGATATCTGCAGTTTGTCAGAACTGTTTAATTTACTGTTATGAAGGGAACAGCCTAGATTTAATTCATGGTGGGTTTGTTGTTTTTTTTTTTTTTTTTGCATTTGCCAAAAGAGCTGGAAGGCAGAGTTATTACTAGATTCAAAGGCACTGCTTTCAGATCCTATTTCATCTAATAATTTCAGACTCAGACATGGCATATCTATCTGAAAAGGAAATTAATTGAAAGAAAAAAAACCAACACAGCATTCACTCAAGTGTTCCTGTGTGTAACATTCATACACAATTTGAATTCATTCTCTTAATTTTCTCTTGAATTTGGTCCTAAAAGGCAACTAAAACTGCCTTCACAAAGCAGACACTAGTCCAGATGTCAGCTTTCTCCTGTATCCACTGTCTGAGCTAACTTACAAATACTGTTTTTTTTCCTGTTATAATCTACGTTTTCAAATGCTACTGTTAAATGCTATTTAATTACCTTGTTGCTTCTTTATTTTAAGGAAAGTGATTCACTGTAGACAGCAGCGTGATGTAGCAGTATCTACAATAGCTGAGGATGTCAGAGGCAGCTCCTGCAGGTTCCATGTGACTAAGCTGTCTTGCTTGTCTCTCTGAGAACTTGCTGGTCTGTGTTGGCATATTTTCCAAAACTCAAGGAGAAGAAAAAATATCTGAATCACATAAAAAAGCCTCGTCTACCAGTAACCTTATTCAAAGGAATTGGTCATGGCACTATTGAAATACCAAAGCCTAAGATAAAGGAAGAATTTATTCCAGTTAACCTTTCTCTCTTTGTAGACATGTAAGCCAGAAAAATCTATGAGTTACCTAAATGGAGAGATTGATCCAAGTTTCAGGCATATCAAGATCCTACAAATACTGTTTAATGGAAAATTCAACTCTTTCTCATCCTCTGTATTTCAAGTTATTCATTATTCATTATTTGCCCTGTATTTCAGTAATGTTTCCTCCTTATTTAATGGGCTAGATTTAAAATGGAAATTCAAATTATTACTTCATATTTCAAAGTATGCCAGGAAAAGATTTCCTGTGTGAAACAACCTTAATTTCTCCTGTTCTGCACTTATGCCAGCAGATGTGGCAGTAACCTATACATCCTACCACCTTGACTAATGATATTAGATGAGCATTTCATTTCTTTCTTTCTTTATTTATTTGAGCACATTACATTTCCTTTTGTCTAAGAATAATTTAGTGGTTTTTCCAGGTTGCTTCTTTGAAGAGACCGTAACTGACATAGTTCTGCTAATAAGAAAGAGTAACTGCACGAAATTCACCAGTGTGTCCTTACTGCCTAGTTACTGATGGATGATAATCAAAACAGGTTTGTCTTAGTGCAAATCACATGACTTTGAAGGACCATTTGTAGCAGTGGTGCTTTACGAAAAATTAAGAGCTTTTTCTATATAAAACTGTTACCTAATTCAATTTCATTTGATTTTTGGACTTCTTGGACTTCAATCATTTACTTATTGAACTTCAGGGAAACTTCCTTTATCTTAAAATGTGAAAGGAAACTGAAAATGTCTCTTTAACCAAAAGTTTAAGGAGTAGGTTTTGCTGTGGATACTCCTATGAAATGTCCTTTTTCTCTTATTCCTGCTTCATTGATCTGATCAGGGAAATACTACTCTCAACTGAGCAAAATAGGTTCTGAGAATTTTCCATTATAAAAAGTGAACTCCCAAGCCACCTACTACCTACCTACCTACCCCCTACTCAGTACTTTTCAACAGTTTCTTTCAAGAATATTTTTGAAATGTTTCTTTTTGATGGACATAAGAATTCCTGGTGGAATGGCATTGTTTTGATTCAGCTGCACCATAAAGCTTCAGAAATTTTGGAAATTCAAGGGAATTTCGAACAATTTCTTAGATAAACATGCTGATGTTATATTTATCCAAGCAGAGTGTTTTCATGTTTTGTTCTCAGGACTCCACATACTGCATATAGGTTTAGCTCAGGAGCACAGTTTCATATTACTGCTAAGATACAGGCTTGCTGCCATCTTCTTTCCAAAACTAAAGATTTCTTCTGGTGTCCATACACAAGGATTTTTGACCCTTTAGGTGACTTCTTATGCAGGGACAAATGCTAAGCCAACAAATACCTACAGTGGTTATTGTACTAAATACTATCAGATGTCTCAGCTATTTTGAGAACTCTTACATCTCCTTTTAAAGGTGAGATTGTTCTCTGACATATTTATTTCATCTGCAGGATTCCTTTTCACTGATTGGTTTATAATATATCTTGCTATATAGAGAAGCATCTAGAGGCATGATTTTGAATTTTCTTTATTCTATTCACATAGAAAATTATAGTGCTGTATTACCTGAGGATACACAATATTTTACTTCTTAGGTACGATAGTACTAATAACAAATAAAAAAAAAAAAACAAACAAAAAAACCCAAACAACAACCCAGAATACTAGAGAAAAGGAACTGGAAGTTTTTCATGAATGGTGTGGTATGAAGCATCCTGGGCTGCCTTTTCCTGATGCCTTGATGCATTAAGAAGAAACTCTTGTTCTGAGTTAACTGACTTCTTTTTAAAACTTTTATTCTAAGGTATGAATTTCTTGCAAAGAAATATTGTGAAGGAGAGAACTATTTCTAGCTTTTCCTGGAAATCTTACTTCGGGATGTATCTAAAAGCTTTTGTCCTCTAGCTAGAATGGTATGGAAAACTCTTTAGAAAACAAACCCAAATATGACATCTGCGCTAAAGAGATCAAGTGTCAAGTTTTCAAGATTAATACCCGAGTGTCATCACAATGTGTTTCAGTCATTTCAGTGGAGGAACCTTGCTTCCAAGTCTTGTAGAAAAGTTGTTTTCACTCTTTCCCTCTCATCAGTTAAAACATAATGGCATATGCTGATGCCTGGGGTAAACAGATTCTTGCATGAAACGTGTTTCTATTACTGCATCTCACTGAAATGTAATATAAAAATATTTTCATTCATATTTACCATTTTGCAAACAACCTGAAATTCATATATGTCCAAATGTATTTGGAGAAATTTTTGATAATGTCATACACCACCTAGGTGCAATTAATCTCCTATACTGAATGCCTGTCCTGTGAAAAAAGCTAGCAGTAATGAAATATTTGTAATTAAGTTGCCAGGTCTTACATATATTTTGTAGGAGATATATTTTGTTGAGGATGTTATGATCCTTCTTGAATGATAGGTGAAGAATTAAAACATGATGGCATCATGTTTCACCTGCTGAATTTTAGTAGCTGTTGAAACACATCTAACATTTAAATCTTAATGAAGAAAGTACCCCTGTTTGGGGGAGTTTATCAAAACAAATTTAATTTAGACACATGCTTAATCTCTGTTCTGAAGAAAAATGTTTTTAAACATATTTTCCTGAATGGATTAATTTCTAAGGTATCACTTTGTAAGCTTTTATATTCACAGAAACATACTGAAATAGCACTCAATTTTGATTCAGTTTTTTTCAGCCATTCTCTAGCTACAAATACTCCTTGAGCCTGGCAGTGCTATTAGATGAGATAAACCCCATATAAACATGGATATTCTGCTGCTGAAGGCAGAATGTTTTTTAAAATAGGCAGAATGCCTCCATGCTATGCTTCAGAAACATTTCAGTAATTTTGCTGGGGAGTACACTAAGTTCAAGTCGAATTGTTGTCTCTAGCTATGCCAACTACACAGATCCACTGACCCTCCGATTGCAAGAGGGTTATCAGACTGGCTTAGCCCTGCAGGAACCCCAGGTTCAGGTCCAGACTATTTCTGTACTCAACCTGATAAGCCGTGCTACTGAAGTACTCAGGTGCGGAGCAAGGAGCCCAACTGAGGTTTCAGAGTAGCCACACTGAGTCTAGCAGGGAAATTGCTGAGCCAGAGTTAACAAGCTCAGCTGACCCTGAACTAACTCATTATGGAGAACTGCAAAGTTTCTGCAATAACCTCCATACCTTTATCTTTTGGGGTCAGGAGTGTTTCAGCTCACTGAATAATGAAGAGCTGAATACGTGCATGAGGACTTGATTCTCTGTTGTATTTTTCTTTTAATACTCTAGGTCAGATTTTAGATTTATTTTTCTTTACAGAAATCCTAATGCCTGAAATTTCCTTTTCCAGACATTAACTTATTTTTCTTTCTCTCCCTCTCTCCCTCTCTTTTGTTTGTTTTTTTTTTTGTTTGTTTGTTTGTTTTTCACCTAAGAAGCAATCTCTTTTTTTCTTTTTGTTTGTTTGTTTTGTTTTGTTATATTCCAGCAAGGAGCCCAGTGTAACAGACATGAAACCCCTCTCTTTCGCATTTAAAAGTGGTAGTCTAAATTAAAAATGTGGATATTACTTGCTTGCCTTGTTTTATATCTCTGAGTTTTATTTGTGTTAAATGAATTTCCTGTCACTGATCCCAAGCTGGTATTTTCAGGATAGCATGAAATTGGTTTCCAATTTCATGAGTTCAAGCCTTCAATACATTATGATGCCATAATGTTATACAATCTCCTTTGCTAATGGCCTAATCTGATTTAGAACAAAACATCTTTTAGCAAATGCTCAGATTGATTAACCACTTCCAAGCTAAATCAGCATACATGCACTGCTAATGTAATAGGTTCATAGGTGCTAGGACAGGTCTTGATCACCAGCTGACACAGAATAGCAGAGCAAAGAGACTGCAAGTAAAGGGAAAGAGACATTTTATTGAAGGAAAGAAAATAACAGAGGAGAGTAATGGCTTCTGTCTCTTCGAATTATTGGTAGCATGGGTTTGCTGCAGGTAGGTTTTTGCAGCTCTCAAAACACATCAGCCTTACTCCAGCAGGTATAAGCATCAGTTTACCCCAGCATCACCCCACAGCAGACTTTATCTTTCTGTACCATGCAACATTCCCCTTTAGATATTTTGGTCCTTATAAAATCTCCTACAGAGAAGCTTTAGAGAAGAGTTAGTATAGATTTGTACCAATTCAATTTTTTACTTTCGTATGGCAACCTATGAAAAGCTTGTTTTCATTCTTTCCCTGTCCCTCAGGGAAACCTGAAACTAAATAAACATATATAAGAACAATAAGTACTCTAGCTCCCTGCCGTATTTGTTATTCTTCTTCCTTACCAGTTTTGGAGCAGATTTTAAAATGCATTTGTTAGTGATATGCCAGAATTTGAGAAGGTTTGTTTTTGTCATTATAGAACAGATGATTTCTCTTACCTTCTTCAATATGTTTACATTTTTTTTCTATTGGATTGATATTGGTATACACATGAGTAGAAACATTTTTAAAGCTGCTTTATCTGTTATGTAAACAGACAATCGAAAATTCTATTACTGTAAAACATTATTACCATGAGCCTCAGAAAGAATAGGTATCCTGTAAATAGGTATCCTGAGAATTTGCAAAAGCTAACATAAAATCACCACACCATAAGTACTAATGATTTTAAGGCTAAGATTTTGCATCAGAGCTATAACTTCAGTCTTTGACCTGTATGTATGAGGCATTTACTTTTGTACTTCGTAGTCTTCCTATAACTGGTAAATGCTGGACACATGCCTGGGCATCCGTATCAATTTGTAGATCAAAGAGCCCAAACTAACTATACATAAAATCATGAGAAGGTCTTAGAAATTGTGAGCCCAAGTTTAAGATGTTCAATTCAGGAATCATGGCTAATATGCTAATATATGCTGACTGAATTTAGAAAAAAAAACCCAAAGCCAAAAAAAACCAAACAAACTTTTCCTTTTCTGTTGAAGGGAGTGTCACAAGAGAATAAGAAACTTTTAATTGAGTTTTGAAATACTGCCTTTGATTCTTTTAATGCTGTAGCAAATAGGTCACTGTTTGATTAAGACTCTTTAACAACTTCCTGTCCAGGGACTAGAAATTAGTATGTGAAATAAGATTAAACAATCCAAACAGGTATTTTATAGCTGTGATTCTTTAGACAAGGGGAGAAGAAGAAAAAAAAAAAAAGGAATGCGAGGAATTAAAAGAAATTGACTAGACCAAGATAGATCTTTTAAAATATGTAAGGTCTAATATGGTATGAATTGTTTTATTACAATAGATGTTTTGATATACTTACAAAGATGGCGATATAATTTTTCTCTAACATAGCTCTCTTTTTCATGTTACTTTTCATTCACAGCTTTCACCCACTGCATGCCAGAGGCATTTGCAACCTTAACCTCTGCCAACATCCCTTGCTCTGACATAGCACCTGGGGAAAAAAGGGATGCAGGTGAACCAGGGCTAGATGAGAGAGGCATCAATATCTGCTAGGAGGACTGCTTTGAAACACAAGCTTTGTTTGAAAGCTGCTTTTCCCTGAGGGAGAATAGGATGCAGGATCTCTTTACATAATTGGCTTCTCCCTTCAACGAAGCAGTGGGTATAGATAAATGTGAAAATTACTTTTCTTCTTTGGTGCTTAGAGGGTGATTATTTGGTCCTTTGTCCTTTTATTTAGTTATTTAAAGCAAATAACTAAATAAAAGTTGTTCCATCCTAAGAGCCGTATTTTTCTGTGAATTATTTAATTACAGTAGAATTTCCAAAGGTGCTCAACAAGCAGTTTATCTCTGCTCCCATTGAAGTAATTGATGAACATACTGTAGACATTTATGTGAATAATGATAAGCCATTTTTTAGTAACTTTGAAAAATGCAGTTCTGTTATAATCCCAAGAAACTATAATCTCCTTTGAATAAGGGGTATAAGGAATACAGATATTGAACCTGATAGTCTGTTCTCTCTGTCCATTCACATTTGTGTAGCCCAAAACTAGAAGAAAATACAGGCATTTCTTCTCCATATAGTATTGAAAAATGAAGTTTAAGTGTAACAATAATAATTTTTCTCATTAGTCTAATATGTAGTTGGCTTTCCTGCAAAAGAAAAAAAAAATAACGAGAGAGATCAGTTGGGATGACAAAGCTAGAATTAGGCCCAGTGAAAGAATGTAAAGAACAAGAATGGGATTCAGGCATGGTTATAATCGTATGGATAATGTGACATTAGAAGAAAATAATTTTAGCTACATCAATAAAAGACAGATTTGGAAACTAAAGGCAGTCTATTAAGTAAGTAATTCTTCTTTGTGAGCATAAATATTATCCTACATTGTCATAATATAGTACGAGGTGCAGGTATGAAAAGGACCTATTAAATCACACAATTCATTTCAGTGCTAATCCAATATTCTTATGCTGCAAAAACCAAACTTCAGTTATGGTATTTTAAAAGTTTTACAAGGAATTTTGGAAACTGGATCAGTGTTGATATTTTAGAACTTGATTAAAAGTCATACTTTGTCAAAATACAGTCTAAGGGAAAAAACCCTCTGCTTAATGAGAAGCTTTCTTCCAATATTTTTACTGCCAGTAGCTTTTTCTGTTTACGCAAAAAAAACCAAACCAAACCAAACCCAAACCAAAACCAATAAAAACACAACCCCCCCCAAAACGACCCCCAAAACTAACCATGTATTTCAGATGGAGGTGAAAACAGTTTCGAAACCAAGAAATATTTAAGGATTTTTACTCTTGAGGTTTCTAGGGATATTTAGCACAACTGAATGTAATTATGAGTCAACAAAGAGAAACCAAAGTTTTCAAGAGTGAATTCATAGCTGACTAATTCGCCCAGAGGTGAGTTTTAGCAAATGTAAACATTATACAACATATTTTATCTTGATACAGGGATATAACAAATTTCCAGGCAACCGAATGCGCAGGGAATACTGATAAAAATAGTAAATTGCAGTACTGTTGTGACCTAACAGTAATTCCAACACTCTGGTAAAAATAAAAGTAAGTAAGTGTATAAAAATTTTAGCACAAAATATTTTAGGTTTTCCATCTCTTGTAATATTACTAGATCTACAACAAATAAATTCATATCTATTAGTACCAGTTATTTCTTTTCAATACTAGATGTGTACACGAACAAACAAATGGAAAAGAAGATAAGGTATCACTCAAGTTCAAATTAGCACATATACTTGCATCATTTGAATTATTTCTTTTAATACCCACCCAACCACCTCAGCCTTCCCTGACATGGAAATTTAGGTCAAAATTCTGCTTTTATGTGCAAGTCTGTGGAATCTGAGCTGCCTCCCTCAGCGGCAGAAAATGCTGTATGATTGAGATAATTTTTGTTGGATATGGATGAATAGAATATAAAAAACCCCAAATGCTTGTAACAAAAATTAAAGCCAAGAGAGGATACTTAGCAAAATTATTAAAAAATTAAAAACAAAAAGGGCAATTAGCTCATACTAACAGGATAATAGATAGTATATTTGTGGTAGACAGTAATAACAGTCTACATTACAATAGTGGAGGATAGGATTGCAGTGACAGAGCATTTCATCTGAGTCATCTTGCGGTTTTCAACAATTTTTTTTCATTCTTCAGGGTCCTTAAGAATGCCAGTGGAGGTTCAGACCCACATAAAGTGAATTCTAGCCTAGGTATCTAGACAGAACAAAACTGCTCCTTTTAGTGTTCTTTTATATATTTCAAAGCTCTACAGGCACATTTCTCAGTCCCAGAAGTCCTGAGACTTCAGCTTTTACTAGTTTGCACCTAGTTCAAGATAGATAAAGCTGAATTTAAATAATTTCAAGCTCTTCCCTACTATTAAAAATACACATCTATCATATATTCCCTTGTATGTTTGACAACAGTGATCGTATCAGTTACAGGTACATATATATATGTGTAAACAAATATAATTAATGAAAAGGTTACTTCAGAATAATTCATTAGTGACTGAAAGAAAATCCAAGTGACAGCTGAATAGGAAAATTACTGTTTAAATGCCACTTTGGACAAATAAATTGAGAAGAGACCCAGAAGAATGGAAAAAAGACAGTCTGGGAAGTATCATGGTAAAAAAAGACAAGAAAAAAATATTGAAGGGCAATCCCAGGCACAGCTACAGGTTGGGCAGAGAAGAGATTCAGAGCAGCCCTGCGGAGAAGGACTTGGGGGTGTTG
>JANHGB010013967.1:1925-12742 GCA_026283785.1 Coracopsis vasa | reverse complement strand
AGCAACGTGTACAGAGTGTTCTTTAGATTCCAGAAATAACTTCGCATCAACTTTACCTATGTGCTTGATGATTTTAGTTGGTATGATGTATTGGATTAGGCTTTTATTTATTGGTATTAAAAAGTTTAAAAAAAATAAAAGAAATAAAATTACTCCTGTGTTATTACTGCTTATTATTGCTGCCATCTCTTACTATGCTTGTTTACTTTAGCTGCTAAAATGTCGTGACAGGAAGATACCGCTGCATTTCTTTCTAAGGTAATGCACACTATAAGTTTGGATTGATTCAGCTACGTATCATAACTCATGTAGAAAATATGCCTTAAAGACTTCCCCAGACTGACAAAAGCCAGTATTATCTTGAATGAATGGGACCTCTGAGCCTTCTCCAAAAAATGATTAGTAATATATGTTCAGGTTACCTAAGACTGAATTTTCATTAATTCCTGCAAGGAAACACAGAATCAAAAATAAGTCAGGTTTGGGGAAAACCTCTGGAGATCATCTAGTCCAACCCCCCTGCTCAAGCATGGCTACCTAAAGCTGGTTGTCTGGGACCACATCCAGGCAGCTTTTGAATATCTCCAAGGATGGAGACTACACAACTTCTCTGGGCAACCTATTCCAATGTTCGGTCACCCCCACAGCACAGAAGTGTTTCCTGATGTTCAGAGGAACCTTCTGTAGTTCCATTTCTGCTCATTGTCTCTGGTCCTGTCACTGGGTACCACCAGAAAGAGCCTGGCTCCATTCTTTTTGCAATCTCCCTTCAGGTATTTTATACACATTGACGACATTTCCCCTGAGCCTTCTCTTCTCCAGGCTAAACAGTCCTGGCTTTCTCAGTCTTTCCTCATAGGAGAGAAGCTCCTGACTCTTAATCACTTTTGTGGTCCTTCACTGCAGTCTCTCCAATATGTCCATTTCTGTCTCATACTGGGGAGATGAGAACTGGACGCAGTACTCCAGGTGTGGCCTCACCAGTGCTGAGTGGAGAGGAAGGATCATCTCCCTTGACCTGCTGGCAGCATTCCTCCTAATGCAGCCCAGGATACCATTAGCCTGCTTCGCAACAAGGGCGCGCCACTGGCTCATGTTCAACTTAATGTCCAACCAGGATTCCCACATCCTTTTCTGCCAGACTGCTTTCCAGCTGGGTGGCCCCCAGCCTGTGACAGTGTCTGGGGCTCGTCATCCCGTGCAGGACTTTACAGTTCTCCTTGTTAAACTTAATGAAGTTCCTCCCAACCCATTTCTTTAGCCTGTCAAAGTCTCTCTTGCTGACAGCACAACTCTCTGGCCTATTAGCCACTCATCAGCAAATTTTCTGAAGTTACACTGGCCCATCATCCAAACTATCCTTTATATACTCACACAGAACATGCTATGTGTTTGAAAGGCACTACCATACGATTACTGGGAATGTCACCATTGTTACATTATTGTCTGGAAACAGAAGGTTCCAGTGTAACATATAACCCATACGAAAACTTCCATAGGTTTTGAGTATGTAGTCTTATTTAGAATATTTAAATCATTTAAAAAACATAATATATTATTATTTTAAAATTTGCATACATCAAATATTAACAGGAAACCAAACATGTCAACCAAAATTACGCAGTAGGTAAAGGTTCCATATTACTGTTCTACGTTACTGTTCTGTATTGTTTCTACAGAAAAAAAAAAAAAAGGCATAGAAGAGGACAGAATACTCTGACCTATCTTTTCTAGAGTGGATCCCATTAAGCAAAGAATAAAGTGCCTGTTAGCACCATCTTAATGGATTTATACCATTGGATCAATAGTAAAGGATAAAACTAAACCACTTAAGAAGGTATTGCATTAATAAAATCCCTTGCACCTGTCTTTGTAAAAGAGGATAAACAGAACAGAGTTTCAGGGTGTGATTAAGAGAGCATCAGGTTGCAGTGAAAGGCTTAAAGGGAACAAATTAGCTGTACATGGAGATAAGGCAAAGGGCTGCAAGGCTGAGCTACACATTACGAGCTTTTATAGGCAGATTAAAAGGTTTTGGGTTTTTTTTCTTAAAGATGCCATGGGGATATCATATGACAAAATATCTTGAGGCTGTTTATATAACTAATAAAAAAGATGGTAAACTGCTGTGCTGGAGCTACTCTTAGGGCTGCTTGTTGATCTTATTTATTGCAGCCAGAATTGTACTTGATTCATAGTTCTTGTAGTCGTTCTGCAGAATGCCTACTGGGACATGTAGGGAAAAATGTGAAAATTCAGTATGATTTGATTGCATTTTAATAATAAAATGTACTAGTCATAATACTTTTATGAGCTTGTTAGTTTATAAATACAATCCTCCCTTTCTTAAGTGACTGAATCTCTTATGTTTATGCCCTTCATATTCTTATTCATTCTCAGATGGCAGCTGCCTTCTGAGTCTCACAGAGTTCTGGGCCAAGGAGGCCCTAGTATCACCTATCCTCACCTCTTGGAGGTAGATACCCAATGCAGTTTCACTCCTGTATTTTCATGACTGACTAACAAGCAAGTGCTGAAGAAGAAATGGCTGACTATTACTATCACCAAAGGTAACAGTAAGTAATTTAAACATGGTTAAGTATTTAAACATGGTTAAAAAAGAAAATCAGAAATTGTCAGTAAATGGACAGTTTTCATGGTGGGTGAATGCCATCAATGAGGTTCCATAAGAGTTTGTTCTAGGTCCCATATCAGTCAAATATTCATAAATGACCTAGAAATGAGGTGAAAAGCAAATTGAAAATATTGACGATGATACAAAGCCATCGGAAGTAGAAAAGACCAAGGCCAACTGTAACGAATCCACCACGTATTCTTGTAGCATTGGGGAAGAAAAGAACAAAGCACAGTGTACATAACTATAAGGTGATGTTCATGGCAATGAATTTCCTTCCACACTGAGCTCTGAGACATTCACTATCAATCAGGGTGAAGATCTTGAAGTTCTAACAGGGAAAATCATTAAGATATTAAGTGAATCTCAGTAACAATATGTACTGAGTAATTAGAAATAAAACACAGAACAAAATGGAGAATGCCATTATAAAGTTGTATAACTAATTTTGTTTACTATGTCTGGTGTAGCCCCTCAGAAAATAAAATTATATAGAGGAACTGGATAAGGTTAAGAGAAGGGCAGCAAAGAATATGAAAAGTATGAAACAGTGTCTTTACAAGGAATAAATAAGTAGTCTGGGACTCTTCTGTTTGAACAAGAAATGACTAAGGGGGAAATGACAGAACATGTAGAGAACTGATCTATTGTTATTTGCCCCTTGACTGTAAAGGAACTAGTAGGCATCAAATTAAGCTGTCAGCTGTCAGGTTCAAAAACCAGTTACAGATACATTGTGCATCACCTTGACACAGAGTGTTGTGGATGATAAAAATGTAAATGGGCTCATAGGAAGACTAGACAAATTCATGTCAGAAAAATCCATACAAACCATTTCTGCCTCAGGTAGTCTTGTAGGCTAGAAAAAGTATTACCATATGCTGTTGTGGTTTTTCTCTGGATGTTTATTTTTAGTTGCTGTTAGAAACAAGCTCTTGTGTTAATTTAACCTTTGGCTAACCTTGCTTGATGTCCTTATATCAATTACCCTAGTAATGCCAAAATCTACAATATCTACAAGACAGATACCAACAAAGAATGAAGACAACGAGGACATTATCATAAACAAAATAAAACTCATCTTTTATCTCCCTTCTGAACTATCTTCAATGAAGTATTTCACCTAAGGTTATCTTTGAATCACTTTATTCCTATAGGACTCTTTTAAGGATAAAAGTTTCTGGTCTAATGTAGGTAATTACTGTTACCCAGCCAATTTTTTTCAATCAACTACTTAGTATTGTCAGAATTTGGGAGATTAATGATAACATAGTATGCACGGGACAAAGAAATCAAACATCTAACTTCAACTGTAGGTGACATGGGAATGTACAATCCTAGAAAACAACTCAGTGGCAAGCAGCTGGCATGAGGTTCAAACTGCCCTAATACTTAAAGTGCAGATGTTTACATGTGAGCTATACTTGTCTAAATTACCATGAAAACCTCCATGAGGAGTAAGGGAATGATTCAACCAATGGGACTTTTCTTCAGATGCATAAGCAAAAACATCTTGTGCCATTTGAGGATATGCATTTGCTCAGAGATGACATATTATACCAAATCTACAACAGAGCTCTATTCTTCTGAACTCACAGCTGGAAGCCTGGCAGCAAATGCCTCAAATATTGACAGGCTTCAGGCATCAACCACCTCTCTAGGAAGCCTGTTGCGGTGTTTGACCACCCTCTTGGTAAATAAATGCTTCCTAATGTTCAGTCTAAACCTTCCCTGGCTCAGCTTTGAACCATTCCCACACGTCCTGTCACTTGATCCCAGGGAGAAGAGATAAGCATCTCCCTCAGGTCACCCCTCAGCCTCCTTCTCTCCAAACTAGACAAGCCCAAAGTCAGCTTCAGCTAGCACCCCCAGATCCCTTTCTGCAGGGCTGCTTTCCAGTCACTCCTTTCCCAATTTATGCTTGTACCAGGCATTATTCTGTCTCAGGTGCAGAATCTGGCATTTGGACTTGTTAAATTTCATGCCATTGACGATTGCTTGATGCTCTGTTTAGATCCCTCTACAAGGCCTCTCATCCCTCAAAAGAATCAACAGCACCTCCCATTTTGATATCATCAAACTTGGAGATGCTGCAACTCCTGCATCCAGATCATTGATAAATATATTATACTAGGACTGGCCCTAGGACTGAGCACTGAAGAACACTGCTGGTGACTGATCACCAGCAAGATGCAGTCCTATTCATTCTACCCTTTGAGCCCTGTCATTCAGCCAGCTTTTCACACAGCAATTACAGTAGTAGTAATATGTAGACATTTGCAAATAAATGTAAAAATAGATGAAACCTTACAAACTATAATACAGTACACTTAACGGTTGACACAAAATTCTACTGTAATAACATAAAATATATTTTTGTATTTCAAAATTCATTGTAAATACTTTAAATATATTTAGAAGCTATGTGTAATGAAAATAGTGTTTTCTGAAAAAGAAGGAAGGAGAGTTGTAGTTGCTAGCAGGCTAGAATAAACCATAATACATTCAAAATGAAATAAAGACAGATATAAAAGACATCTCCTTATTCAGTAATCCATTTATAATGAAATATGCACCTTTTAAATATAGAGAATGCATTAGCAGTAGTTAATATGTTAAAATTATTCCTTTCTGTATATCTTTTGTAAGTTATGCATGTTTATAAATGTATTAACTTTTCATAAATCATGGACAGACAACCTTTATGACACTTTGAGAAATCTGCTTCTGATTTGTCTGTTATCTTTTTTAGTATCTTCAAGAAACAAGATTGTTTCTTGTATAACATTTTAAAATGGCACTATTACTTGGAACTAATACTTCTTATTTTAAAGATCTGAAATATGAAACTTAAAACATCTTTTTGAGTTATTTATAGCAAGGAAGATAATGCAGTTGTAACTTGAAAACAAATATTTTTTTTCTGTCATAATTTTCATGATGCTAATCCAATTTTCCGCTTCTGAAGAATATATAGAATGCTGATAAATTTTTGAGATTCTGATCTCAAGAAACTCTGGAATATTTCCTTCTGATTCCCTGTAAAAATACAGAATGTTTGCAATGTTCTTTATTTGGACATACCATCTTCCCTTGCCAATGTTATAAACCCACAATATTTGTAAAGCTGCCTTGAGGACCTTGGAAAATGGTATAGAAATCTGGAATATGTCACATTTTATTAGGTGACTTTGCTGCATATACCCCCAAGTTCCCGTCTCTTTTTATGGCACATTACAATTTATGGTTTTTACACTTCTTTGCTATACATATTGTACATTAATAGGACTGGAGAAGTGTTTCATGAATTACGGTCGATGCAGAATTTCAGGAACTGGATGCCATGCGAATGTGAAGGACTAAATTTCTGTGATACAGTTGCATGCTGTGGGGATAAGTCTTTGTTCTGACAAAGTCCTTGAATTGTTGAAACAGTCTTTGCAAGGCCCCACTTATGAAGCTCTGCAGAAAAAGGGTTGCTTGTCAGAAGGGATTCTTGCCTCTAACCAACACAAGCATCTCAGAATTAAGACTGAGAAACTTGCAGGAGCATATGCATAGACAATCACTATACTTTATGGTACCAAATGTGTGTTGCACGTAAGGTATAACATTAGCTAGTGAATTTCTTATTCCTGTTATGTTCCACCTTCTACTTTCTGTCTGTAGTCCTTTTTATGCTTTTTAAGCAAAGAAGACTGGAGGAATGGGAGGTTTATACATTTTGAGAAAGGTGTTGCTGTTTTGTAAAATAGCAGTCACAGATTTATTTATTTATTTATTAAGCACATTTCAGCCAACATAAAAAGAGGTATCACACAACTGTGAAATATATTTTTTAACGCAGACCTGGTATATTACTAGTTTTATATATTTAGGTATTTTTTAATTACATGATTTACTTGTAAGATGAGCACCCTTTGTGATCTGCACTTCTAGATTCCTTTAATAAATTCCACCTCTGATCTCATTCTATGTATATTTGGTCAAAATTATGTCTTCCGGATTTCCTTCTCCCTACCTCAAAGGACACTGAAGAAAACTTAAGGAGGTTCATAGCTTTCCTGTTGCCCTCTGAAAAGGGCACAGGGACTGACACTAGTAATATAACTTATCTTCTGTAATACACCGAATAACCACGGAAGTAACTTTCCTTTCAGCCTTCCCTCAGTAGAAGAGGGAAAAATAAATAACAGTAAAGGGGTACCCAAGAACTGTGTTACCAGTTTCACCAGTACAGTATTTGCACAAGGACTTCCCATTTATTTTCATTATTACAGCAAATTGGGAAAATAGTTCCATACTTTGTTTCATAGAGAGCTAATAGTTCCATATGTTGTTCTGTAGAGAATTCCATAGAGAGCTTGGACTGGCTATGTATCTCTAAGTTATAAATAATGGGGTTTTTTTTACTAATGCTCATCTTTCAAATGGAAAGATATAGTTTTTGGAATAAATTCCAAAAATGCGCATTCATCTTTGCTAGGTATATAGATACTTGAATCCTAGAGAAGAAAGGCATTTAATGTTATTTTGTAGGATCTTTTTTATGGCATAATTTCATGCTGAACTCCTATAGCATCAGGTACTTCTGTAACTATATGACAGCCGTTTTATTATATCTCTGTGGTGGAAGGTGGTAAAAAAATCCCCAATCCTTCTTCATTTCAAGTGATTCTTTCATAGGGAAGGAAGCATTTGAAAATTTCAAATTGACTGAACTCCTCTGTAATGAAGATATAATGAATTATTTGAAGCATATGCAGGGTGTTAACCCCTAAGAAATGTATTGTAACACCCATAAGAATCTTAGGGGTGTTAAACCCTAAGAAATGAGACTTAGAGTATAAAAGGAGAAGCTAAGAAAGCAGTAAAGGGAGGGATTAATATCATCTACCTTCAAATATATTCTATAGACATATGTCATTGGTATCCATGTATTGATTCCATCCATATTTAGTGAAAGAAACACTTCTGGTCACAGTTCGTGCAATGTTAAGATAATAAAGTCTCTTGACATTTCAGGCTAGATGATGTGAATCCTACCCAACCAGCTTCATAAAAAATTATAGTGGTCAATTCATCTAGTTTCAAAGGAAGATAAGTGAACGTTGAGAATAAGTATGTAAACCAGTAAATAAGAAAATAATCTAAATTACTCTCAGGGGCATTCTCTACATGTTTTTTTCCCAGCATGTGTGGAAGTGTGCAAGCTGGCATGAGCCAAACCTGTTATGGAACAATTAAATTATCGGACAGCCACTGGACCGTGCTTGAGGCTGTTCTCAGGTCCTGATTTATGCACTAGTACAGGCATAAGAGCCACAGAACACCAGGTTAGAAGGGACCTAAGGGATCATCTCGTCCAACCCTTCTAGACAAGCATGACATAGCTCAAGATTCCTCCAGAGCTAAACTCCATAGCATGCCTAATGGATTGACAAAACAAAAGATTTTGAAGTTAGAACAATTAATGGATCTACTGATACATCCTTTCTCTGAAAACAGCAAAATGCAGTTAATACAGATGTGGAGTAACCTGTGCCCAATCTCCAAGTTATGGATGGCTACCTAAAGTCCATACAAATTTCTTTTCACAGGGTCCCATTACTTTTCATAGTATCTTATGAATGATGAGAATATAAAAGATCTCCATATATTTTCCTTTATGGATTAATTTTTCTTGATTATCTGAGGTACAGATCAGTGTAATCATAAACTAAAGTCATGGAAAAACATAATTGCAGCATACACATTAATTCAGTCTGGTCCTGTCTACCATCTCCCAAATAGACTTATAAGGGATAACAATCTGGGGAAATGTTATATTGTTTCCTGATCCAGTGAAGAAGGCTGTATGTTACTGTGCAGCCTGGCTCTAATATGTGTTAGAAAAAAACTGAGGTTTTAATTTCATGATGCATGTATGTCAATGGCTCCTTTTTGGTAGTTAGAGTGTCTTATTAAGAAGTGGCCTTTCCTCTTAGGAATGTATTCAGGCTAAATCCAGATATTTTAATAACATGGTCTTAACTCATTCATTTGGATGGCTCTGATACAAAGATATTTCATTCCATTTCGTTGACCTTATTTTGCAACTTACTTACTTTTCTTACTTAACGCACTCTCATCAAAAAGAAACCAGATGTATATTTGGAAAATGTTAATGACTAAACAATACCTCTGTTTGCTCAATTCTGAAAAGTAGATAAGGAAGAAATAGCGCTAGAGATAATTACCAAATTTCAATATTTATAGAAAGCAGGCACTTGTGTAGGTTATAAGACAATTCTCAATGTGCTTTGATGATGAAGTGCCAGTTTTCTGTAAATATTGAAATAAGGTAATTATCACTTGAACTATTCATTATTTATCTGGTTTCAAATCACAATGAATACAGTCAAATTGCCATTTTTTCATAGGAATGTGAAGCTAAAAATAACTATTATATTAACCTTTTAAATACTTTCTTACTGGAAGTAGCTTGAAAAGTATTTTATAAAATGTAATGAGAAAAAATCTCTACATACACAAGCAAGGACAAATTTGTCAATTTACACTTGAAGTTAAGACAGCAAGCTTCCTATGAAATGAACTATCCAATAATTATTTAATCTCTGATACTGCAAACACTGACATCCAAAGATAAATCTATTTTCCATTTATGTGCATAAGCCTAGGTAAACAAGAGTAGAGGACATGTCCTGAGTCACTGAGCTCTGTAGTTTACATGTCTGTGCAATTACGTTAGTCAATCTGAAAAGCATCTAGACTCTTTTTAAAACAAGCTGCCTTTGTTGCCTCTGTTAATTTGATCAGAAGGCTGTTTCAGAACCTACTTGTTCAGAAATGAAACTTTTAACTTACTCTTAAAATTAATCCTGAGTAGTTTATAAATATTTGTTCTTGTGCAAGTATTACTAAATACACAGCAGATGTTTGCAAGAAAAAATCTTGGCTTGTACTGCACAACTAATATGTATTTGCTCTGTTCTTTATATGGTTTTAAACACAAAAATACTTAAATACAGTATACTTTTCACAGATATTAAGACATTACAGCACTTTCTAACTGCATTTATTTTCAGGATTTCTGATAATGCACCCAGTGACACACAGAGCTGCTTGCAAAAGAAATCTGATAATAATTTGGAAATATAGGGACAAAAGAAGTATTGAAATACAAATAACCAGATGAAACAAAAAAGTCATTTATGATAAAGTAACACCTACACAACATTAGGTCATGTAGTATTTTAGTGTCTGAGCATACTGCACTAACAAGATTATATTCTGTTCATTTAAGGCCACAGGGAGCACATATTTCTTTAGGCCCAGATCCAACAGTGCATTTTGTCCAAAGACTGGAGGAAAGCAAGTGTCACCTCCTGCCTTCAAGAAGGGCAAGAAGGAGGGCTTGGGGAGCCCTCACCTTGATCCCTGGGAAGATGATGGAGCAGCTAACCCTGGAAACCATTTCCAGGCACGTTAAGAAAAGGAAAATGGTCAGGAGTAGTCAGCAAGGATTCACCAATTAGAAGTCATGCTTGCGTGATGAAGTGACTGGCCTGGTAGATGAAGGGAGAGAAGTGGATAATGTCTACCAGAACTTCAGTTAGTCCTTTGACACTGTGTCCCATAAGATCCTCGTAAAGAAGCTGTTCATGTACAAGCTGGATGAGCAGATTGTGAGATGGGTTGAAAACTGGCTTAATGGCTGGGCCCAGAGGGTAGTGATTGGTGGTTCACAGTCCAGGTGGACACCAGTTACTAACGGCATACACCAGGGGTCAATACTGGGTCCAGTCCTGTTTAACGTGTTTATTAATCTAGATGATGGGGCAGAGTGTACCTTCAGAAAGATTGCTGGTAACACCAAACTGGGAGAGTTGGCTGATATGCCAGAGAGTTGTGCTGCCAGCAAGAGAGACCTTGACAGGCTAAAGAAATGGGCTGGGAGGAACTTCATTAAGTTTAACAAGGAGAACTGTAAAGTCCTGCACCTGGGGATGAGGAGCCCCAGACACTGGCACAGGCTGGGGGCCACCCAGCTGGAAAGCAGTCTGGCAGAAAAGGATGTGGGAATCCTGGTTGGACACCAAGTTGAACATGAGCCAGTGGCGCGCCCTTGTTGCAAAGCAGGCTAATGGTATCCTGGGCTGCATTAGAAGGAATGCTGCCA